>PVIA01005656.1:0-110884 GCA_004024845.1 Tonatia bakeri
AGAACAGTGCGGGAGCAGACGAGAGGGTAGCAGTTGACACCATGGGCCCAGCGCCTGTCTGGGCTGAGTGCGCTTTATGGGCGGGGCTTCAACTGTGGGTGATGCATGTTGGAGGGTCGGGGGGACACTGCAGAGGTCCTGAAATGCTGGACTGGAGTCTGGGCTCTGTGTGTAAGCAATTGGGAGATGGCCAATGAGATTCAAATCAGGGAGCAATGTGCTGGACTTCTGCGTAGAGGGGTGGAATCACAATAATTTATTATTCAGCAGGAGAACTCAGGAGCTAAGGAAGTGAGGTAGGCCAGTAAGGGGAAGGGCAGCTGGCTTTAATTTTCTCAAGGAGACACCCACACAGTGTGTTATGGGTTCAGGGAGCCAGTGCAACGGCAACGGGAAAGCCAGTCAGGAAGCAGGGGACTGCAGCACATGGTTCAGTTTCCTTACACAGCTCCTGGAGCCTCAGTAAAGTCACAAAGTCATGAATTAATTCAACGTCTGTGGACAGTGGTGACTATCCTGAGATGCTGTGCACCAGGGGCAGCTGACTGAACGATCCAATGCTTAGAGTCAGGAACGGATCCGCAGAGATGGTGAAAAAATAAGTTCAGAAATTGGAATAAGTTAAATGGAAGGCAGTGGTGTTTCCTGCTGTGAAACTGAAGGTTCAAACCAAGATTGCCTGACTCTCCAGTGGGGCAGAGAGTTCTGAGGTGACTCTGAGTTACATGGGTCTTAAGATCACTGTCCTGGCTGGTAAGAGGTCTGAAGGCTGTATTCCAGAGTCCTTATTGTTTTCAGTATTTGTATGATTAAACTAGGGCTGTCGTAACAAAATGTCACAGACTGGACAGGTGCAACAACAGGAATTTATTTATCTCAGATTTTCTGAGGCTAGAAATTCAAGATCAGCGTGCCAGCAGGTTCGGTTTCCTCTGAGCCCTCTGCCCTTGGCTTGCAGACAGCCTCCTCCATGCTGGGCCCTCCCGCAGCCTTCCCTCCATGTGCGCATGCGTCTTCAGTGTCTGTCTGTCCCCAGACATTCCCTCCTCTAATCAGAGTGGCTCAGGGCCCCCCCAACTGCCTCACTTTAATCAACTCCTTAAAGGCTCTACCACCAAGTACAGTTTAGATTAAGATGCTGGGGTTAAGGCTTTGACATGTGAATTGGGGGGGGCACACAACTCAGCCCATAACAGTAATCCAGCCAAGAAATGAAAAGAGTGTGGAAGTGGTGCGGAAATCATGGATGGGAGAGAAGTTTTGAAGGAAAATTCAAACATACATACACATTAAATGAAGGAAGTGGCTACGATGCATTAGAAAGTATTCATCAGAATGTATTTTTCATCACTTTAAAGAATCAGTCTTTTGTCTTAGTTTCTTATGAAAAGTCTTCCAAGATGAAACCGTCTCCCACTTTTATCTTTGTTCCTCTGCTGGTAAATGTCCTTTTTCTCTGAATAATTTCATGACGTTTGTTACTGGGTTCCAGTGATGTGGTTGTGACTCGCCTTAGTGGTGCACACGAGTGTGCATGTGTGTCTGTCATGCTCGTGGTGTGCTGGACTGCTTGGGCCAGTCAGGGCATTGTTTTCATCAAATGTGATACATTTTTAGTCTGTAGTTTCCAAACATTTTTCTGCCCCTACCCCTTTTCCGGTACTCCAGCTGCCTATATGTAAGACAGTGTGAGATTGTTCCACAGGTTACTGAGACTATGCATTTTTATTTTTAGACTATTTATTTCATTTCTGTGCTTAGATTCTATTGCTGTATATATTCATTTTTTTACTGCTGTGCAACAAATTACTACAAACCTAGAAGCTTAAAACTACACAAATTTATCACTCACAGATTCTGTGGGCCAGGAATTTAGGCGCGGACTAGCTGGGTCCTCTGCTTAGAGTCCCACCAGGCTGAAATCAAGGTCCTCTGTCTGCTGTGGGTCCCACCAGGCTGAGATTGAGGTCCTCTGTCTGCTTTGGGTCCCACCAGGCTGAGATTGAGGTCCTCTGTCTGCTGTGGGTCCCACCAGGCTGAAATCGAGGTCCTCTGTCTGCTGTGGGTCCCACCAGGCTGAAATCAAGGTCCTCTGTCTGCTGTGGGTCCCACCAGGCTGAGATTGAGGTCCTCTGTCTGCTGTGGGTCCCACCAGGCTGAAATTGAGGTCCTCTGTCTGCTGTGGGTCCCACCAGGCTAAATTCAAGGAGTTGCTAGGCTGAGATTTCATCTGAGACTTAAGAGTCCTCTTCCATTCTCACTGGTGTTTGGCAGATTAGTTCCTTACAAGTGTAGGTCTGAAGTTGTCCCTGTTTTCTTGATCACTGATGGCAGGGTTTTGTTCTGAGCTCCCAGAGTTCACATTCAGGTCTTAGCTGTATGGCCCTCTCACAACGTGGCAACCTACTTTTTCCAAACTAGCAGAATACTATATCTTACAGCAGATGGATTCAGGAAAAGGAGACCAAAGAAAAATAACAGAAAAAAAATAGACAAGTTGAGACATGCTAGTCATAATTACAACCATTTTATTAATTACATTACATATAAATAGACTAAGTACTTGAATCAAATGCAGAGAGTGTCAAATAGATATTTTTTAAAAAGCAGGTCCCAACCATATGTGGTATACAAAAGAAATACTCAAAACACAAAGACACAGACAGAGTCAAAGCGAAAGGATGGGGAAACGGCGTGCCATGCAAACGCTCCGCATGAGAAATGCGATCTGAAAACATAGACTTCAAAACACGGAACATGACTGGAAGCAAAAACAGATTCCATAACGATGAGAAGATCAGTATACCAGGAAGGCATTATAAATAAAGCAATGTGTGCACTTCAAGTCAGAGCTGCAAAACACGTGAAACAAAAAGGGAAAGATTTTGTTTCTGCCATAGTTGGAGATTTTTAAAGTTTTCTCTCAGTACTTGAAAGAACAAATAAGCACACCCAAGAAAATGAGAAAGGATGCAGAAATCTGAGCAAGAGTTTCAGCCACACTGATATAAAACAAAACCCCCACACTGGAAAGTGGACCATATTTTCAAGTTCACACCTGGCACACTTGCCAAAACAGACTGTGTGACAAGCCATAACATACGTCTTGATCAGGAAAGTTCGAAAGACTGAAATCTTACAGAGTACGTTCTGTGCCCACAACAAAATTAAACTAAAAACAGATATTAATGAAATATCTAGATACACTTCTGAATCCTGGAGATTAATGTATTTTTAAACATCCCATTGATCAAGAAATAAATCACAAGGGACATTAGATATTAAATTAAATATTTTAAACTGAAGGATAATGCATATAAACAGTAAAATTTGTGGGGTACCAGTGAAAGCAGGACTTACAGGGAAATTTGTAACTTTAAATGTTAGGAGGAAGAAACGTTTATGTTGATTAAGTTTTTCTACCTTAAGAATCTATAAAAAAGTAGAGTACATTTTTCTCCAAGTAAAAGAAAGGAAGTCCTAAAAATAGCAGGAGCCAATAAAGTAGAAAAAATACAGAGCAAGTGAAAACAGTGAAGAGTTGCTTCTTTGAAAAGTTCAATAAAATCGATCAATTCTTAGCAAGATGAGGGAGGTTGCCAGGTCGCTAATATAATGAATGATGAATAAAAGGTGGAATATCCTTCCAGCTCCTAGACATCAAAAGGAAAACTATGAACATTTTTATGACATAAAATTTCACAACTTAAATGAAGTAGACCATTCCTTAAAATATCTAACTTACCATGACTGAGAGAAGAAATGTAAATTTATAATAACCCACTACCTATCAGAATCAAATTCTCATATCAAAAACCTCACTAGAAAAAAAAGGTTGGCCCAGATAGTTTCACTCCTTATCCAGATGTTTAAAAAACAATACTAATTGTGCACTAAATCAGAGAAAAGCAAGAGGCAGGAACACATCCCAGCTGATTCTCTGAGGCCAGCAACACCCTCAGATCAAGTTTCACAGAGACGTTACAGGAATGAAATACATAGATTGACGTCACTGACAGACAGACATTAAAATCCTTCACAAAATGTTAGCAAAGTGAATCCACCAGTGTAAAAAGTCTAGCCCATCATGAGCAAATAACATTTATACCACTAATACAAGATGGATAAATTATTTGAAGGTTAATCAATATAGTTCTGGCTGGTGTGGCTCAGTGGACTGAGCGTGGGCCTGGGAACCAAAGGGTTGCTGGTTTGATTCCCAGTCAGGGCACATGCCTGGGTTACAGGCCAGGTCCCTAGTGAGGGAGGCGTGAGAGGCAACCACACATTGATGTTTCTCTCCCTCTCTTTCTCCCTCCCTTCTCCTCTGTCTAAAATTAAATAAATGAAATATTTTTTTAAGAAAAGAAAAAAATTAATCCATATAATCCCATATTAAATAGAAAAAGTATATTTGACAAAAGTCAACACCCATTTATGATAAAAGTTCTGAGCAAACTAGGAATAGGGTTTGAACTCCCTTAATGTGATAAAAGATATTTATAAAGCAGATCTAATGCCAGTATAATTTTTGATGGTGCTGCAGTGAGTACTCCCCTGTAAGGCCAGAGTGAGGCAAGGCTGTCTGCTCCCACAGCTCCTCCTCAGCACTGACCGGCTGGAGAGCACGGCCGGGTTCACAGCATGAATGACAGGTGTAAAGGGATGAATAAAACTCCCGTTTTGCAGTCATGATTATGTACATTGAATATTCCAACTAATCAGACAAACCACCTGCTAGAAGCAGTAATTGGGTTAAGCAATGTCTTGGAATACAGGGTCAACACACAGAAAAATCAACTGTGTACCTCCATATTAGCCCTGAATGATTAGAAACCTTAAATGATTTTCAATAATATTTATAACAGCATAAAAACTAGAAGCTACAAATGTTTACTGAAAGAAAGAAGACCCAAATAGATGGAGCGATACACAACATTCATGAATTGGAAACCTAGTATCATAGGTATTTGTCCTAAAATCCAGTTCACCTAAAATGCAACTCAAGAGCCATAAAAACTCTCCCTCCTCCTGTGAGGCTGACAGAAGATGAAGCTCATGTGCGGACCTGTTTCCTCAAGACTGAAATTACATGCAGGGTAAAAATAAATGAGTTCTGGCCTTACTGCTTTGGATTCTCACTTTCTTCTAGATTTTGGCCCCATAGTTCCTCCCCATGTTATAAATTATTTTTTTTTAAGATTTATTTTTTTTAGAGAGAGGGGAAGGGAGAGAGAAAGAGAGGGAGAGAAACATCAATGTGTGGTTGCCTCTCGCACGCCCCCTACTGGAGACCTGGCCCACAACCCAGGCATGTGCCCTGACTGGGAATCGAACCGTCAACCCTTTGTTTAGCAGGCCAGCACTCAATCCATTCAGCCACACCAGCCAGGGCCCCATATTATAAATTCTTACATAATTTAAGATGTTTTCTTGGTTTTGTATATTATCCAGCTTTTAATTAGTCTTTGGTAAGAGTCAAGCTCCTAGCTCCATTGCTGGACCACATCTCCACCATCTGTCCTGTCAGTCAGTTAGACAAAAATCACTGTGTGGCAGCACTGTGCGTGTAGTGGCAAGCAAAGGCAAAGTCTCTGTCTGTACAAAGCTCCTGTTCTAATAGAGGAGTGTTCATTTTTTTAAAGCAATGGTGGTGAAATGCATGGGCTTTAAGAAAATGTCAGTCTCCGTCTTCTGAGGGCTTCCATGGGGAGCCAGAGCCTCGCAGCAGACTCAGTCCCGTGTGAACTGGAGGACGGTGATGAAGCTGCACGGAGTCTGCGCGAGGGCCGGGACGAGGGAGAAGCCCCTGGGACGGTGGGAGAGACTGACATTTTAAAGATGACCAGGGCCTCACCATGTGACCAGCAAAGACTGGAGCAGTGACATTTGAAGAATCTGTTGAATCCATTTATGCATTTGTCTGGTTTTTGTTGCCTTTTCTTTCCCATAGATGTTGAGAATAGAAGCCTCAAAAGGAGAAAAAGTGAGAGAAGAGAAGCTTTGACCGTGTCCCCAGAACCTCCCTCCCAAGTGAGGGCAGGCCCTCAGACTCTGGCAGCGCCCTCCCCAGGTCTCACTGGCTCCAAGCAGACAGACAGAGAACCAAGGCCGGTCCAGGAAACCACCAAACCACTGATGCCTACAGATGACTCCATACAACGGACACCCACCAAGAAGGCCTCTGAGCCCACCCAAGCACCCACCCAGGAGGCCAACACTGAGGCCACCGTCCAACCTGCAGTGCCTGACAGCACAAGAACCACGATTTCCCTCCATGGAGGTCCCTCATCCTGAAACAGAACCCAAAAAGACCCCCACTATGGAATTCTCCCAATAGGCCTGTTTGATGATGTTTTCCAACATATCTGGCATGCCCTTCTCCTTTGGACTGTCTTCAAAGAATTGGCCACATCTTATTCTTCCTCTCTGCCTCGAGTTGGGGATGGTGGGACGGTCAGGAAAGGAACGTGGGAGAGCGTCTGAGGCTCAGGAGCACGTTTCCGTCGAGCCTCTTTATAAAGGCTGCAGTTCCGGCGTGCAGGCGAGGGAAAACAGCTGTCGTGGTCTTGCAGCTGGAGCTCGTTGTTCTCTGGGTGATGCAGGGCCTGTCTCCTCCTAACCCCTCACAGTACCCACTGCTAACGGGGCGGCCCGGGTGAACGTCCGCAAGTAAATAAAGAAAACCTTTCAGGAATGCAGAAGGTAAATGGTGTGTTCTTTGGGGCCCTCATGGTCACGTAGGGTGGCAAAGACAAGAGCATGAGTATGAAACCGATGCTGTCCTGAGTCAGAAAATAAGTGGCATGGGCATGAGTCAGAGGCAAAGATCTCGCCCCACGCACATGTTCTGTGATCTAGTTTACTGTGGGATGCATCCCTATAGCTTACTGATGGCTGATTCCCCACTGGGAATGTGCCATAATCCCAAGCCCACACAGTGATCTTTGGCCTTGAAGGGAAACTAAAGCCCAAACAAGCCTCTGGAGCCCCTTCTGCTGGTAGAGCAGTGGTGGAAGCAGTGAACTGAGTTCCAGGAGGCGACCACCACCTATTTACACTTCGTCTCTGGGCCTCAGTGTCTCCATCAATGTATGTGATGGTGCGGGAGGGCAGACCACTGTGGCGCCTTCCTCCTGGCTCCGAGTTATCCTGGGCTGACTGAGGAGTCATGTAACCACTGGGGACACGGGGCAGTCTCGGACAGACAGTGGGGCTGCCTGGTTTGGGGCCTCCATGCCTACCACCAGCCCCGCCCCTCCCTAGGGAACAGGACTAGTCCCCTGTGGGGTGGCTGGGCACCTAGGTGGTGGGTGAGCCCAGACATGTGGGGTGTGAGGGCGAGCAGGGCTTGGCTCTGCTGAGCATCAGGGGGACCCTGAGGCAGGTGACGAGCACGCCCACTTCAAGGGGATTCTCCACTGTCACTTCTCTAGGCACTCATCCCAGCCACTACCCCAAATCATACCTTCCCTGTTTGAAGCCCCCTCCCCAGACCTGCCCAGATCACAGCCCAAGTTGGTTGTTCCATCCTGGTCACAGTAACGTTTTATAGGCACCCCCTGGATGTGCAGATTTAGCCCAAGGCAGCATTGTTCTCGGGGTTCTTGGGGGTTTCTTGATGAGCCAAGGAGCTGTTTCTCGCAGGAGGCAAGGGCCCCTCTGGCTCCACTGGCCCCAGTTAAGCCTCCGAATCCAGTCCCCAGCCCACCACACTTGGCTCCTCACCTCTCAGGCTGCTGTCCGGCACTTCTCTGCAACCTGCCCCAGTCTTAGCCTGTCCCTGTTAAGTCCCTTTCACGCATACCTTGGGCTCAAGCACCCCTGTCCCCAAACCCACACCAGCTTGGCCCTGCATACACAGACCACGGAGAGAGTTATACAGGACACACACACACACACGCACGCACGTACACAGGGCCCTGTCCCCACCTACTCTTTCCCCTCTCCTCCCTCCCTCTCCTCCAACAAAGACACTCCAGGGCCAGAGGGTGGAACACGTGCTTTATGCCCTGAGGTGACCAGGAAAGCGGGGCCTCAGCACTCACACCGCAGTGTATAAATGTGGTCTGTCTCCTTCACCCCGGCCGAGGATCCTGGACTTCAGGGAGCTGAAACAGGCCCTTGGGTGTCCAAGTGGTCTTGGTTTGGATTGGTTACTCTCAGTAGGGAGCTCAAGGCTGTCCTCTTGGTTCCCTGGCCCAGTGGTGCAGAGAAAAGCTCAAGGCGGTCATGTGGCCGGGCCGGTCTGAGACTAGAAAAGCATGCAAGGAACACAGGCTCTTGCAGCCGGAAAGGCCACCACAAGCCAGGACCAAAGGCAACCCTGGGGCCTCAGGGGTGGTCAGAGGGGTGTTCTGCATCCCAGCAAGGCCGCCCATCCAGAAGAAGGGCCAGAGTCCAAACTGGTGCTGTCATTGGTGGCCTGCCGGCCCAGCCTCCCTGCCTGGATGGCCAAGGCCTTCCCCCAGCTGCAGAGAAAGCTCATGGGCCTGAGCTGGCCGCTGCCTGGGGAGCAGGGACAGAGCCAGTGCCACCTCCACAGTGTTCATCTGCCAGTCCTGGAGCCCCGCTGCTTGCTCATGGCCGTGAGCATCTGGCTGATATAGGATGTCAGGAGGTCATCCATCTTGTAGCCCTGGAAACAGTGGCAAGAAGATAAACAGGGCACAGAGTGGGACAGGGCCAGCCCACTCAGACCTGGAGCACAGCTCCCAGGACACTAGGCAGATCTGGTTCGCGGTGGACTCTGTCTCCCTAGCTGCACAGCAGTGGGTGGGACTCATCCAGCGAGGCATCTGAGCTTCCAAGCTGTTAGAACCCCAGGCCCTAGCTTGTGGGGTCCTCAAGTCCTGGATGCCCACATCCAAGGATGACTGTAAAGGCTCTGCCAGTTGAGCTGTGCCTTGGAAGCCCAGCCCAGTCCGGGAGGCCTCATCGCAAATGGTTTTACTGTTGAACTCAGGGGCTGAAGGCTCCCGAGACACCGAAGGCACTCACACAGTAATTACGGGAGGACGGGTTTGTTCCTCAGCCCCAGGTTAAGCCCCTGCCCCCAAACCTAAAGCTGCGCCTCAATCTGACCTGACCTTGGCCCCAACCTGACCCCTGATCGGGACCCCAGGCCCAGCCACACACTCCTCATGTTTGCTCCAGGGCCTGGAAGAGTGGCTAAAGGGCCTGCAGGGCAGGCAGGGGCCCGCCAGGCCCCAAGGGGAGCACTCACCAGCGACGTCTCACAGAGCAGCTTGCTCCCGCGCACCAGGTTCCCGATGGTGATGTGGAAGTAGGTGTTGCCGCTGCTCCAGTTGGAGATCTTGGTGAACGGGTGAGTGGTCAGGATGTCCTGGGGGGTGGGGGCGGGCAGGAAGTCTGAGGCTGCACAGCCTGGATCCTCTGGCCTCACTCCCCTCAGCTCCAGCCCACAGACACCACCCACGCGACCGGCTTCCGGCGGAAGAGGAGCAGGAAGGGAGAGGCTGGCTCGGCCGTGGAGCTGCTGTGGGAGGCAGGCGCCTTCCCCTCTGTGCCTCGGCTGGGACCAGCAGGCGGGACACCCAAGGAAGCCCAGGAAACTGCTGGGCACGGGGGACAGGACCTGGAAACGCTGGAGGCCTAAAGGAACTGAAACTGCGGTCCAGGAGGAGATGGTCCAGGGACAGTTTGAGGAAAGAGACAAGAAGAAGACAGCACCGAACCTTGGGGAACAAAATATGTGTGCGCTGGCAAGAGAGGAAGCCCGTGGAAGGGTCTGAGAGGAATGGTCAAGGGCGAGATGAGAAACACCAGGAAAGTGGGCACATGAAGCCCAAGGGAAGATGGAGGTCACTGGCACCCCTGGTGAGGGCTGCTCTGGCCCATAAATATGAGCCTCAGCCCCCAGCACAGCCCACGATCCTGACCAAGACGGGCAGAGAGCACACGGGACGGATGGCAGCGTCCGATGATGCTGAAGGGCCAAGTACTACAGAGTTCACCGGGCTGAGTGACCAGGTGTTTGTGAGTAACTCTAGAGGAGCCATCGTGATGGAGCAGATGAGGGGTTAGGGAGTCGGCAGAGCAGACAGACAGCCTCTCAAGACATGTGGCCGAGAGGGCGGATGAAGGGAGGCCGGAGCTGGCAGGGACTCCGGGGCGAGGAGCCCACGGAGCAGCCCACCCTGCTGCCCCTGTCACTGCTCACCTTGGTTCTGGGGTCGATGAGGCTGACCCCATACTTGTTGATGGCAATTAAGAGGATCTCAGGGAAGTTTGGCTCCGTAGTTTGCTAGTAAAGAAAGCCAAAACCATCAGGCAGGGGACTGGCACAGGAGCTATGTGCATTTGGAGCAGGAATGAGAGCCCCAGCGGGATTAAGTTGACCTCTCCTTCTGCCCCGCCCCCCGCCTGGTGCCAGGGGTGTGGCGGTGCCAGCAGCCCTGTGGTAACTCACGGTTTCTGCCTCTGCTGGACCCTCAGAGCTGCCCCAAGCCCCTTCCTGGGTCCCCACACAACCCATCCTCCACTCTCCCCAGCGGCAGCTTCACCCTTCTCTCCTGCTTCTCTAGGAATCTTGACTGTCTCCTCTCTCAGCCCAAACGTCTCTCATTTTTAGAAACCTTCCTTGAACCTTACCCTGCCTCCAGCTGTCTATCTACCTCTGTCCCTCGCACAGCCAGGCTTCTGTGAAGGCCTCCCCTCCTCGGCATGTAGCAGGCCACCCTCCGTCCCCATCCATACCTACCCCCTCATCCTCTCATGCCAGCCTTTCCACCGTTCTGCCCCCGGTTGTGTCCCTCAAACCCGCCTGCAGGCAGAGCTGGGTTCTGGCCCCATCACTCTTGCCCACAGCCCCCCAGGGCTGGCCAACACCTGCAGGAGAAACCCCCCACCTGCTTGCCCACCGGCCTCTCACCATAGCCGGCTCTCCTCACACCCTGTGCCTGGCCACACGGAACCACTTGCTCTTTGTGCCCAAGCCTGAGCCCTCACAGCTCAGGGGCCATGCTCATGCTGGCTGCCAGGAGCGTCCTCCCCATAGTCTGCCTGCAAAGCTCAGGTGCTGCCTCCTCCAGGAAGCCCCCTCAACCTTCACAATCTGGGTGGGCCTCCCTGGCTGTGCCACTTTGACGAGAGGTGCCCACAAACGACCCTCCATGCTCCCAGCCTGTTTGTACCCCTGCCTCCCCAGCCGGGCTGAGCGCTGGCCCCTGCATGTCCCAGGACGGAGTCCAGGGCTCTGGGCTCTTCCGAGTCACCCAGCTGAGACCCGGCTGAGGCACGTCCCTCCTTTCCTTGCCCACTGCCCTGGGAGGATCTCCGTGCCTTCTCGCCCCCTCTCCTCGCCCCTTTCCTCCTCTCTGAGAATCGGCCCGCAGCATACCTTCACCTCGAAAAAGGCGGAGCCGAAGGTGGGCCATTTGAAGATGAGCTTCAGGAAGGCCAGCTTGGCCTCCTCCTTGGACTTCCCCGCGTGCTTGTTGAAGTAGGCCACAATGGACTGCGTGCAGAGGGTGTGGGTCAGAGGCCTCTCCCCGCCCCTCCTGCCCCGCCCACACTGTCAGCAGCTGTCACTGGCCTTGGAGGGCCAGGCATTGGGTGGGGGATCCTGGTGGCCATGAGGCGCTACCTCCCTTCTCCCAGTTAATGGATTCTCGCCCTCCCTTCCCTCCCACACGCAAGCAGGCCAAAGAGCATTCAGTCAGGTCAGGACACCACGGTCACCAGGACATGGCAAATCACTGCCAGTGGCCAGCTGAAAGGATCCTTTGCCTGAAAGACTGCAGACTAAAGCAGATAGAGAGGGGATGGGAGAATGGCCTTGTCACATACAGGGCCACAGGAGACACTTCCCTGGTCTGTTGGCCAGCACCTGCCCCTTTGACCCCTGGGGTGCCCGGAGACCGGCTGTGGGGACCCTGTCCTCACTACGTCCCCCAAGCTCACCCGCTTCCAGTCGTCAGGGGAGACCTGCCGGATGAGGTCCTGGGGCACCAGCTCCCGGAGCATCTTTGGGATGCTGGGGAAGTAGGACTTGTCCTCCTCGAACTTGACCCTGTAGATCAGTGCCCCCAGCTGCAGCACCTCCTCCCGCGTGCACTTGTGGTAGCCTCGGAGATACTTGGGCAGTTCCTGCCGGAGACAGAGCAGGTCATGGGGAGGGAGGGACTTGGAGGAAGCGGGTTCCTTCCCTCCCACCCTGAGGCCCGGTCTACTGCCTCACCCCTCATGGGGCCCCCCGCTTCTCCAGCGCCCACTGACTCTGCTTCTCAAGGGCAGATGGCACCATACACAGAGACGGTGACTGTGGCTGCACAGAGCCAGCACGCGGCAGTTAGAAAACAGAGCTGTGCGTGAACATCATGTCATTTCCCCCATAACAGTGCAGTGGGGTGAGCGGTCCCATTTCAAAAGTGAAGACACTCCAAGTGACCAGCTGGGGAGCCCTGGCCTCCCGGGCCTGTGCGTCCCCGGGAAGCCTCTCAGGCCGGCCTCCTTCCGCTCTGAGACCAGCTGGTTTCGTCAGCAAGACTAGCCCGGCCCCTACCTCGAACTTCCAGACCCACCCAGAACCAGGGAGCGGAGGATGAGCACCTAGTCCGCTAACTCAAAAGCGAAGATGAAGCCTCTGAAGGGCCAGCACTGCCCACCGGCTCCTGGAGCCTTACAACTTCCTCACCGGAAGCACAGGGACACAGGCTGGCCTGAGGGTGGCTGCAAACCGGAGAGCCGACTCAATTACTGTCCACCGTTTCTTCATTTACTGGCTTGTAGATTCGTCCACCCTGCACAGCCACCCCGTCTGCCCATCCACACCCACTCATCCATCTGTCCACCCAGCCGTGTGGGTCCACCAACCCACGCCCATTTCCCACCCATTTCTGCATATGACCACCCTCCTACCCACCCACCCTCCTACCCACTTACCCGTTCACCCATCCACTCACCAATATCCAATCCATAAATTCATTTACATCCACCCACAGAGTCACCCACTCACCTACTGACCCATCCACCAAGCCAACAAATATTTATTGAGCATCTACTATGAGCCAAGCCATTTAAGCAACAATGTGCACCCTCCTCACTCTCAGGAACCTGTAGTCAAGGCAAGGACAGACAGCAACCATCACACCAAACCAAGGTGCACGCCCGGTCTCTGAGTTGTTCGGGGCCGCGAGAACATAAGGCAAGTCATCTGATCCAGTCTTGGAGACAGGGAAGACTTCTCTTAAGGAAGATAATTGACGGAAAACAGTCTAGAACTTCCGCAAAAAATAAAAAACAGAGTTGCCTTACAGCCCAGCGATTTCACTTCTGGGAATATACCCAAAGAGACCCAAAACACTAATCCGCAAGCACATAAGCACCCATATGTTCATTGCGGCGTCGTTTACAATCTCCAAGCGATGGAAGCAGCCCAAGTGTCCATCAGTAAACAAGTGGATAGAACAAGCAGTGGCACATGTATATACATTAGAATACTACTTGGCTATAAAAAAGAACAACATCTTCCTATTTGCAACAGCATGGATGGGCCTAGAGGGCATTATGCAGAGTCAAATAGTCAAAGGAAGACAAATACCACATGACCTCGCTTATATGCGAACCTAAAGAACAACATAAATGACCAGACGAAACTGAACCCGACTCAGACAGCGAACAGACCGGTGGCTGCCAGGGGGAAGGGGCAGGCTGGGGACAGGGAGGAGCCGGAGAAGGGGTGAGAAGCACAGGCTGGCAGTCACAGAACAGGCCGGGGTGCAGCGTTCAGCGCAGGGAACAGAGTCAATGATGCGGCAGGGACCATGCACGGTGCCAGGTGGGCCCTGGAAATATGGGGGGGGCCGACTGCCTCTGGAAATATGGGGGGCCGACTGCCTAGCCGCCAGGCTGTAGGCCTGAGATGAATACAAAATGATATTAAATGTAAACAGTAATTTTTTAAGAAGAGATAAGATGACTGAATTCACACCTAAAAGCTCAGGAGGCGAAGAGGGAAGAAGCGAGAGGGGAGCCTCCCGGAGGAGAGTGCGTGGTGGGAGCCCGTGCAGCCCGAGAACTGAAACAGTGTGGCCGCGGTGAGCAGGGCTCCAGGGTCCCCGAGGGCTCCTGGGAAGCACGATGACCCCGCTGTGGGGACGGATTGAGGGGGACAGAGTGGACCAGGGAGGTCAGAGGAAAGGTGATGATGGGCTCCATCCAAAGGAGAGGAGATTCGGACTGACCCACGCTGGTAGGGTGAGGGGGCAGCGAGTGCGGGTTCAGAGATATCCAGGGGATACAGGCGTCGAGTGAACGGCTTGGGATATGGGAGGCGGGGGAGAGGAAGGTGTCAAGGCTGCCTCATGGAAACTGGTGGCAGATGGTGCCACTCTCTAAATGGGCCACGTGGCGAGGGTGGGCGGTGTGGGGAGAAGCAGGGCCCAGAGTTGAGGGAGGGTGGCCCTCTGACTCCAGGCCAAGGTCCTCATCCGGGTCCCCCCGGAAAAGATCACTGCGCTGGCAGTAAGGAAGACCAAACCCAGTTCCATCAGCCCTGTGACCCCAGTTATACCACCTGAGCTCTCTCTCTCTGTCTCAGTCCCTCCCTCTGTAAGATGGGAACAACACGCCTACCTCTTGGGGCTTGTTGGGAGGACAGAGTGAGTGACAACCCCCAGGCACATAGCAGAGGCTCAGTAGGTGACACTTCCTCCCACCCCTGCCCCCGAGGACACCTGCCTGAGCTGGGATGCACGGACGGAGGCTTCTCACACGTCCGGGTGGAGCGGCAGAACCTCGGACTCAGAGGGCGGCCCCTCGACAAGGGACGGGCCTGCACAGGTGGGGTGTGGGAGCTCAGAAGACACTGGCAAGCCCCTGGGGGCTGGAGGGTTGGGAAGGAGAAGGATCTGAGTTTGGGGCCGGACCGCCGCCCCGCTGGAGGGTGGGGGCCCACAGGAATCTCTTCAAGGCTCGGCTATTACCGGCTGCCCCGGCGAGGCCCGCAGACCTCTGCACTCGCACAAGGCCGCAGCACAGGGAAGGACAAGAGCAGAGGCGCCGGGCGGCTCACCTGGTAATAGTGGAAGATGGAGTCCGCCATGGGGTCCTTCCCTGGCACTGTGGTGGTCCACAGCTTCTTCATGAAGAACACCTGGTAGGTGAGCGAGGGCACAATTCCTGTGGCAGAGGGCAGCCGGACTGTCACCCAGAGGGGCCCTGGACAAAGGCGAGCCCACGCCCACACTGGCACCAGCCCCAGAGGAGGCCCTAGCTCGGGGCCCACCCAGGGGGGCGTCGTCGTGTGGCGCCTGCTCCAGGCCTCAGAGGATCCCAGACCCAGCCTCACGTTACCGTCCTTGACGGGCCGCGCTTTCTTTATCCAGTCGGTCAGGTGCCGCACGAAGTCGAAGAAGAAGTCGTTCTCAGGCACGCTGATGACCTAAGGATGCGGCCATTCCAGTCCCCTCATTTTAGTTCGAGCAGTACTGAGTTTTCTGACTTCCCCACCCCAGAACTTCCTGGCGGCCCCTTCCCCAGAAAGACTCGCTGGAAGCCAGAGGGGGTCCATGGGCCACCCGCACCCTGCCCCGACTGTGCACGTGGAGTGTCTCAGCCTGTAGCCTGACCAGGGCGACAATCACTCCATTCTGTCACTTAGCAAAGATCTGCTGAGTGCTGCCCAAGGCCCCAGGAGAAAGGCCGAGAACAAGGCCCAGTCCCTGCCTTGGACAGTTTCCCGCACCCACGTCCTGCTCCTCCCGCGGCTCTGAGCCACCCTGGGTCCAGGACCTCACTGAGGCCACCTCTGCGTCCCCCGCGTCTGGCACAGGGACAGTCACGAAGTGAGGAGGTGGCACGGGGGCCCAGGGAGCTGGGAGCGAACAGCAGGAGGGAGCCCCTGACCGGCCTGAGCCAGTCGGGAGGCCTTCCCGAGGGCAGGGGCTCTACCCCAGGCTGTGGGCTCCGGGCACAGAGCGGTGGACCAGGGAGGGAGAGATGGTGGCAGGGGCCTGCGGTTCGGAGTCTGACCCACCTAGACCTCAGTCCCTTCTGTGCGACCGTGGATGGTTATTTAACCTTTCAAAGCTCAGGTTTTGGGATCTATTAGGTGAGAATGATCACTCCCCCTTCAAGGGTTAAGTAGCCTCAGGATGGCCCCTGAGAGACAGCCAGATCACATCTTGGAGGTCCGTGTGTGGGGACGGGCTGAGGGGCCCGGGGTGAGGCCACGTCCTTGTGCTGCGGTGCCTCAGGGGTGAGATTTCAAGGCAGCTGCCACACATGAGAGCCACACACAAGGGGTACTCTTCCTCTGCCTCCTCCTTCCTGTGCCTCTCCCCTCCCCACTGCCACCCCTGCCGCCCCCACAGCCCCCCAGCAGCCCCAGGAGCTGCTAGGACTCTAGCAAATTTCCCAGCAGACAGACCAACAGCAGACAACCACCCACCTTGTCTGCAATTTTGACAAAGAGGCTGAATCCCTCAGAGGACTTGAGGAGCAGCCTGGCGGCGATGTTCTGGCAGAAGTCCTTGGCCTTAGTGCTGGACTCGACCTCGAAGGCCTAGGGCGTGGGGCGGGGTACAGGCAGGGCTCACTGGCTCTGGCAGGGCCCCTCACACAGCTCTGGCCACGATTCCAGCTAGACCGATCCCTTCCTATGCAAGACGCCCCCTCAGAGGAGGCTCCCTGTGGGTCCAGAGCTAGGCACAACACTTCAGAAATGCAAAAGGCAACTTCTGTCTGGGCCTTCCCAGATTGCATCTTCCCCAGCCCTGCAAGTGCACTCGGCCTTGGCCTCCAGGGTGCTGGGTCTGGCTGTGCAAGCACCAGTGCCGAGTGCTGCAGAGGCCAAGGGAGCACAGACAGACGGCACTCAGGTGACTGGAAGGAGAGACCCGAGAAAGAGGAAAGCAGCTTCCAGAAAGGGGAGGAGAACAAGAGAGGAGGGAGCAGCCCGGCCTGGGCTGGGAGGGCCTGGGGGTCTGGGGAAGTTTACACGGAGGGAGGGGTGCGACTGCGGGGTTGGGGCGGGGATGGTGGGGGGGTCCTCTGTGGAACCTTCCACTGGAGGGGACAGGAAAGGGTCTCGGCCTGTTTTTCTGTTATTTCTGAGTCTCTAGTCTTTGGACATGTTTTAAAACTGCTTTCAAACTAACGGTTTGGGTGTTGGACTCATTCACCTGAGCGAGACAGGTGCTGAGACAGCGTGAGGAGTGGTGACCAGGAGGCAGCCTGACTGAGTGGGCAGGACAGCAGGACAACAGGACCTTTGGACAAGGGGACCCCGGGGTGGTGGGAACACCCCACCCTGACCAGGTCAGGGGAGGGGAGGAAGGACGGGGTCTGAGGAAAGCGGGCTCAGGATGACAGGGGAGGGCTGGGACTAGGGCTGGGGGCAGGCAGGCTGCACCCAGAAACAGAGCCAGCACAGGGAGGTGGCGCCAATGCAGGGCCCGGCTTGGAGGGAGGAAGCAGTTGGTGCCCGGGCAGAGCCTCCTCAGGGCAGGGGCAGACCTGCCCAAGGGGACGCAAAGTTGGACCAGGAACCCAAGGGCTCCTGACTCAGGGGGCCTGTGGCCCCTCCACTGAGCCCAACTCCACGGATGAGCAGGAGGAAGAGGCGTCAGGGCTGCCCCCTGCGTCCCTGAGGGGCGGGGCTCGGGGCGCCCATGGACCGAGAAGCCAGTGGCCCTCACCTCATCGGTGTCGTCGGGAAAGTAGACCTTGTGAAATATCTGGGTGGTTTTGTGCTGGATGGCCTCCACCTCCACCAGGTGTGGGGGGTACTTCCGGGACCCATTTCTAGAACCAGGGGGCAGAGGGAATGAAGTCAGGGAGCAGCGGGTCACGAGGTGAGGAACGGAGGGAAATCTGGAGACACGATGCCTGCTTCTATTCCCTGTCCATCACTTCCTACCAGGGGACCGTCACTTAACCTCTCAGGGCCTCCAGGGGCCCGTCTGCACACTGGGACGGTGACAGCGCCCGCCACCTAGGGCTACGGAAGGGCCAGACAGGGCGAAGGGCACAAGTGGGCTTCCCGCAGTGACATGTGCGTGGCGTCTGCCTCCCTGGTGGACTTGAACCTGCGGCCAGGCCTGTCTGAGCAGTCAGACGAGGTGCTCAGACTGCCTTCAGAACTGAGTGCTGCGGCCTTCATCGAGCTGGCAACGAGGGGACCCCAGGGACCGTCCGACTGCTGTGCAGTCATGTCCTCCTCCCCCAGGGACTCGTCCCACTCGCACGGGGTGGCAGGAGCCATCTCAGTGCTGCCCCCAGCCCTGTGCCCGCTGCCCCTGCCCCGGCAGGCGCTGTACCTCAGGGCCTTCTGCAGCCGCTGCAGGCAGTCGATGGCCAGCGGGCAGTGCTTGCGGGACTGCAGGAAGCGCTGCACGTGGGGCAGGAGGATGTTGCTGGGCGGGAAGAGGCCCGTGCACAGCCAGAGCAGCTCCCAGCCCCGCTCCTCGCTATACCTGCGGGGAGAGGCGGGCGTCTGGCGGGGGTGCCATGGGCCAACCCCGCGGGGTCTGAGCACCACCCAGGGCACACGCCCCTCAGCAGCAGTATACGCTGGCCTGACCCCTACCCCTGTCCGAGCACCGACACAGACGCACCTCCCTGACAGCCTGATCCAGCCAGTGCTACGCAGCGTCCCCAGCCAACCCGCCTGGGGCCACGCAGTCACCAGCCACGTGGAGCTGGGGCACTCAAGTCAGAGTGGACACCAGCTGTGTCACCAGGCACTCTGCATGGTTCACCTAAGTGTTTTTCCTCAGCAGACTTTCCTATGAAGGGAGCAGTGTGTAATTTCTATTCTGGCAGAGGCTCTTTAACTCAATTATTGTTTGAGTAGCACTGAGTCAGACCAGGCTCTGGGCTCCTTCAGGCCTGGCAGGAGGAAAGTTCGGAGGGCTCTTAGGAGGAGGTGGCATTTGATCTAGGCTTTGAAGGAAGAGACAAATTCTGACATGCAGCGGAGGTGGGAGGATTTCCTGGCTGTGGCCGCAGCACGCACACAGGTCTGATGAAGGCTGGGAAGATCTGATGTGCGGCTCTGAGTGAGAGCTGTAGAGAGTGACAGAGCTGGGGAGGGGCGGGGGGGGCCTCAGGGGAGCCGGCCGGGCATCTTTCAGGCTGTGAGACCAGCCGAGCCTGACTTCCCCCTGATGCAGTCAGATGGCCTGGCAGGGAGAAGATGGTGGGAAGGCGAAACCCTCTGGGACCCAGCACCTTCAGCCCATGAGAGTTCTCAGCCAGAACCTCCAGCTGACAGCTAGCTCAGCCCAAGCCGGGAGGCGACACTGGCTCATGAGCAGCCCTCAGACATCAGCAGAGTCTAGGCTGGTTGGGGGGGGCCCAGGGGAGGCTCAGTCAGGAGTGGCGGGAAGTCAGGGGAAGCCGTGCCTGCTAAACGTGGAGGGTGGACTTGGAGGGCACAGCCAACACCTCTGGGTTCCTGCCCCTCCTTGAGGTGGAGCGAGGACACGAGGGGGTCTCCCTGCTCTGCATGAGGAAGGACTGCTCCCAGGCAGACCCAGCAGCTGCCTCGGGAGGGAGGGAGCTCCCCGTCAATGGGCTCTGGACTTCGCAATCCCCTTCAGTGTGGGCACTGGGGCTGGCGGCCTGCCCCCTCCCCTGCCCATCACCCTGGGCTCACCTGATGTGGTTGTCGGTCAGCTGCTTCAGGACCTGCACGTACACCTCATCCTTGAGGGGCTCGGCCTTCAGGGCGCCCTCGAAGATCTGGTCGGTGAGCTCGTTGACGGCGCGCACCCTCTTGGACGGGTAGTCGCCCATGTACTTGAGCATGGCTGGGGGGCCGTCAAGGAAGGGCTGCGGCCGATGCGGGAGGGGGTGGGAGGCCCTGGCCAGGACGGCCGGAGGCCACACTCTCCTGCAGGGTCTGCCTCCCGGTCGTGTGGCCCTGGGCCTCAGGCCACCCACTTAGTACATGGACATTATTTTCCCATCCTGCCGTCCTTGCCCACTGCCCACCCTCTCTCAACTCCTCCAGCCGCCTCCTCCAGCCCCCAACTCCACATCCAAAGTCCTCCCAGCAACCAGGATGCACTGTCCAAATCACTGATGGGACTGTGCCAGCCCTGCCCGGGGCCTCTGCGTGCCACCGGGACACGGTCTAAGCTTCTCAACAGGGCTGGGGAAGCCTTCGTGAGTCACCCCCATCATTAGCGCGCCTTCACGAGTCTGTCCTGAATTCTTCTGTGTCCTTAAAGCAGCCCTCATCTGTTTTGCCTCAGGATCTTTGTGCATGCAGCTCCCTCTGTCTGAAACACCCTCCAACCATCTCCCCTATGTCTCAGCCTAGATGTTACTTCCTCCAGGAAGCCCTCCCTGCCTTCCTCTAAGGCTGGATCAGGTCACTGTGCTGTCAACCCCATCATAGCACGGATCCCAGTCAGCGTGTCTCCTCTGAGGCCAGGGGCTGGGTCTGATCACCACAGTGTCCCCAGGCCTGGCCCGGCACATGGCCCAGCACATGGCACAGTATTGTCAACCAAGTAACGGGGTAAGAAGAGACGGGGCTGAGGTGGCCCCTTGCACACTGTGAGGTGCCCGGCACATGGGTGGAGCTGCTCCATCAGCATCCCTTCACATCTGCCCAGGACCCTGCTGGGCCCTCAGAAGGAAGTGGGTGTCTATACAGAAACCCCAGAGGAAGGGGCAGCCCCACCCTGCCCTCCCCCATCGCCCACCCCTCCGGCTCCCAGGTGCAGATACCGATGAAGGCCATGCAGGCCTCCTGCGAGAGCTCTTCGCTGCCCAGGATCTTCTTGAGCAGCGCCTGCTTGAGCGGCTCCCTCGTGTGGCTCCACAGCCGGTCCTTGCCCCGGGCCTTGGACACCATCACTCGGCTCAGTGTGTGCTTGGGCGGGGGCCTGACAGGGCACAGGGACGGTCAGCTCTGACTGCTGCCCAAGTCGGGACCCACCCCCACCACCCCATCTCTGGAGGCCAAGGTAGGGAGCAGGCCCCGTTCTTCCCTGCTGCCCTGTGGCCTGAGGTAAGGGCCAGCCCACCCAGGCCTTTCCTTCTAGGCCAGAAAATCGAGAGTCTCATGGTGCCGGCACTTAGTGAGAGACAGCCCTGCCACACTTGCTAGCCTCCCCGCCCCTGCTCCTCTCTGCTCCGGCCTTGGCATGTGCTCGGGCCCGCGTCACCCTACACAGCTCAGCTCAGAGGCCGCCTGTCCCCAGCAGCAGGGTCACAATGCTGGGTGCACAGAACCACAGCTGCCCAGTTTGGGCCCATCTCTCCACCAGGACTGTGAGTCATGAGTGCCCAGGCCCCGCCTGGGGTGGGTGCGGTCACGACCTCTTCAATGGAGGGAGGATAAGATGACCCAACACTAGAAGGGCCACCTCAGCAGACAGAAGCTGTCCTCTGGCTCCCCCGACCCAGGCCCTCCTCAGAAGTGGGGTGGCTTTGTGCTGCCCCCAGAGAGAGTCACAGAAGCCCACAGCTTGCCGCCCGGGGCCCCCTCCCCTTTCCCGGTCACCTGAAGTAGTCGTAGGAAAACTCCTCCAGCGTGTAGGGCTTGGTGCGCACCTCGGGTTCCGGCATCCGCAGCTGCAGGAGCCGGATGACGTCCTGCCTCTGGTCAGGCGTCATGGTGACCAGGGCCTAGAGACCCAGAGACAGGGGCCTGGGGTCAGGTCTCCACCTAGGGCTCCTGGGACCAACATGGCAAAGCCCAAAGCCTTCCAGACTGGGGCCAAAGAGGCTGCTGCCATGGGGTTACCCGCACCCCATTCTGACCCCGGGAGCCCCTCGGCTCCTTGCGGTCTCTGAAGCTCCTGCTGCCTCCATCGAGCTGGGCTCAGGACCCACCCCTCGGCGCCCTGAGTCCTAATGGGCCGGGTCAGTCAGAAAGGCTGGGCGAGGCCGGAGGAGACTGAGGACCGCCCAGAGATCGGGGAGCTGCTTGGGAGAGCCAAGCTCTGAGTCCCCAGGGCTGCACTCAGGGGCCCAAAGAAGCAGGATCCCGTCCAGCCCTGCCCTCACTGCCCTCTCAGACACAGCGAGGGCGTGTCCCCGCGCCACTGCCTTTCCATCCCCTGCCCCTGGGCACTTCCTCACCTGCTGCACTTGCTAGGCCCCTCTCCACGCTGGAAAGCTGCCCCAGCTTGAAGCTGTGGCCCCTAGGACCCCCAAACCGTCTTCACAGAAGCTGCAGGCCATGCATTTACCGAGATCTCTCACTCGGACACAGAAAGAAGACAGACAAAGAGGGGTTCAGGAGAGACCCCGTCCACATACCACGATCTCCCGCGGTGGCAGGGTGACAGTGGGCATGACGTACACGCAGTCGGTCGGGAAGTCCCCGCGCTGCTTGGTTCGCTCATTGATGCCGTTGGCCCAGCCTGAGTTCATGACCTGCTCACCTGTGTCGTGGTCCAGGATGATGAGGTCTCCCTTAGCAAAGCTGAGGAAGCCTGACTCCTCGCCGGCTGGGAGGCACGGTGACAGGGGTCGCGTGTGGGCAGAGAGAGAGTCTGGGTTGGAACACCCGTCAGCGGCTCCTCATGCGGCAGAGCTGCGCCCCCCCCCCCACCCACTGCCCACTGCCCCCTGGTCCCCTGCCTCCACCTCGCCACGGCCCTCCACACAGACGTGGCCGGCAGGGTGGGCCACCCGCCTACTCAAAAGCCTTCTGCGGCTCCCCATCGGCCTAGGAGAAAGCCCACACCCCTGACATGCTCATAAGGCCTGTTGTGGGCTGGCCTTCTTGACCTGGCCTTCCACCTCACTTCTTGCCCCCGCAACTCACTCCTGCCAGACCAAGCTCTGCAGCTCCCAGACACGCCTGCTTCCCCCCAGCCCCATCTGTGATCCGTCCACCGCCTCAGGCACGCACACACGTCTCCCTCCTGAACCCCAGCCTGCTGGGGCCTCTCTTTCGGCCTTCCCTGGTCACTCTCCTGTCACGGGGACTATCACTGTCTGTTTCTACCCCCTGTCCCCACCAGGGTCCATCTCCTCTCTGCCTTTTCCCCACTCTGCCCAGGGCCTGAGAGGCTCAGGAGACGCTGAGTCGGGGTGGTTGTTTCTGCTGCTGTCATTTGCAGGCGGCAGGTATTTGGAGAACACTGAGAAGGACCCTGATCTCACCTGGACAAGTGACAGGGGACAGGCACTAAAGACCAGAGGAAGAAAGGAAGGCGGGGAAGGTTCCCCACAGAGCGCAGGTTTAAGGCACAGCATTTGGCTGTTTGGTGTAGCTGCAGTCAAGGGCATCTGGGAAGGACCAGCAGCTCTGACCGCCAGGTCAACCGAATCTGCCTGACGCCCTGCCTGGTGCCTGGCAGCCGGTGCCAGGAGCCACTCACCAGGGTTAGGGTTGTCCTGCAGGGCCACCACGTACTTAGACCTCTTCCGGAGCCCCTCCAGAAAGGTGACCACTAGGTCACGGATGTCCTCGGCGTTGCTGGAGGTGAAGGTATACTCATCCCCCTTGATGGTGGCCAGCGTGAAGCTGGGGGCTGTCAGTTTGGCGCCCCTGCAGGACCAACACGAAGAACAGGGCCCAGACGGGGTCAGTCCTGCCCAGCCCGAGTGAGACGAAGCACAGCCCAGGTCAGAGCAGCCCAGCGAGAGCAAGACACGGCACTCCCTGAAGGAGACCAAGGCCAGCCTAGTCAGGCCCAGCCCACCAAAGAGGGCTGGCCTAGCCAGGTCAGACACAGCCCACCCGAGGCAGGTGTGGCCCGGCCAAAGCCACACCTGGTTGCAGGGAGGCCTGTAGTGGCCCAGCCTACTTCCCTTTTGCTGTCTAATTCCTACTCACTTTTTAGTCTCAGCCTAGATACCCCTTCCTCCAGGAAACCTTCCCTACTCTCCCCTAGCCCTCCTTACACTGGTCCTGCTTTAACATGACCTGTTCAATATCCACCTTCCTTCTCGACTGAAGCATCAAGAGGGGGAGGACTACCTTGTCACCACTGCATCCTTTGTGCCTGGCACATGCCTGCTCAGAGCCAACCAGGGCCCGGCCCTGGCCCACATTGACACAGCCCAGGGACAGTCATACAAGCCCCAGAAGGGGAGGCACTGCTGGGAACCCACCCCGCCCTTGCGCTCATTTGCTCCACACTGCCAGTTCACGAAGAGCTCTCCCACCTAATGTTTATTCATCACCAGTTACTGAATGGAAGTATCAAGACCGCTTTGTAGGGCCGAGAACATGGAGACGAGTCCCGCCCAGGCCGCTGAGTTTTAGGCCAGGGTCTCTCCATACACACGGGACTGCCTCAGACTGCTGACCACTCACGCCCATCTCAGAACTACCATGAATGCGCTGCGAAGACCTCCCCACCCCCGCGAGGAGGGAGGGCCCGAGGGGTCTGCACAGTCCCGCACTCACTGCTCAATGATGCGTGACCAGGGCAGGCCGCTGCATGCCCTGCACCTCCGTGATGTCCTCTGCACAGAGGCGGAGACTCCCCTCAAAGGTCCCGTGACCCGCAGCAGAGCCTGGGAGCTCTCTCCTGCCCCATCTGTCTGTCTGGGTGCCCCTCCACACACAGCTGACTCGGGACACTGCGCTTGATCCCCACCCTGCCCCATGGTGGTCTCTATGCAGCTTCGACAGCTCCCTGCCCCGCACCGAAGTGAGGTGCGGGGGTGGGGACTAACCTACTGCTGGACACGGCCATGATCTCGGGGAAGGACAGCTCCAGAAGCACCTGCTCCTGCTCATCCACGAAGTAGACGCCCGTCCAGTTGACGGCCACAATGACGTCATTTTTGGGGAGGTTGGGACCTGGGGCAGAGACCGAGATACTGAGAGAGAGGCCTTCCCTCCTGAGCCCAGCCCTGCCGAGTCCTCGCAGCTGCCAGGGCGGGGAGCACATTGATTCCCACTGCACAGAATGGAGACTGAGCCTCAGACAGCACAGCCTCCTGGAAGCCAAAGCCTGGGAGCAGCGGGAGTGGGGCGCTGGGACCAGGACACCGGGTGGGAGCCCACGCCCCTGGTCTTCATGCTGCCTTGGACAAGTCCCCATCCTGCAGCGAGACGGGTGTGGGAGGGCTTGGCCTCCCCTGGCCCTGAGGTTCCCCGGCCTGACATCTGGCAATTAAGTGAAGCCCAGCACCAGCACAGGGCCTGTCACGGAGCAGGTGCCCCAAAATGACAGCCCAAGGATGGCTGAGATGATGGCCTGCAGGTTTGCGTTGCCAAATCCACTCCAGCTTCACAGAGTCTGCCCCACCTGTGCTCTGGGCCACCCTCTTCTGTAGGTGCTTTACGATCTCAGGGCTCATGCCCCATTGCTCAAGCCAGCATGCCGCTGAGCACCTACTACGTGCCACAGAGCCCAGCTGGACTATGCACAGACCTGGAGCGACCAAGCAGCCCCAAGGGCCAGAGATGGGGGGCACCCGTCTCAGGCCATCCCCTCTCCCTGCCATGGGCTGGAGTGAGGGTGGGAGGAGGGTGAGGAGGCAGCAGGGCGGGGGTACCTGAGAATTTGTAGGCTTCGTAAAACCTGGAGAAGAGCAGGGGCCACTTGAAGCGGGCGTAATTGACCACATCCTCCTTGACCTTCTGGGAATCAGTCCTCCTCTGGGCATAAATCCCCTGGAGGGGGACAGATAAGGACGAGGGACAAAAAGACATCACAGGTGGTCTGTCTGGAAATCAAACAGCCCTGCCCCCAGGAGAGACAGGCCGGGAGTGGCCTCAGGGCTGCGGTGCCAGGTGCCACCTGTGCACTGTGGCCTCACCCCTCCCACCAGGCCGGCCGCCCCATCCCCTGCTCCTCTCTCACTCCATCCACAGCAACACCTACTAGGGGAACTTGGGTCCCACCCACAGGGAGCTCCCCATTCCCCAGAATGACAGAGAAGCCCACAGTTCCATCCAGCACAGGTGCAAGGGATGGACGGGCTTTAGCAGCTGGTGTGAGAGGTACGACGGGTGTCGGAGAGGAGGTTGCCAAGGACGCAGAGACGGAAGGGCGGGGGAGAACATGCATTCTCCCAGAGGGGCGGGAGTTGGGGGCCTCGGGGTGAGCCAGGCCTCACTGTGGAGGGGTGCAGGGAGCCTGCAGGGAGGAGTGGAGGCTGGGGGCAGCTAACCGCAGAAGTGAAAGAGCTGCGTGGGAAGAGGCCGCATTGCAAGGGGGCGAGAGGCTGCTGGTCTGCGAAGCCCTCTGGCCACTTGTGTGCAAAGATGACTCTGCTCTTACGCAACCAGGGCCCAGAAGTGGGGAGGCCTGGGGATCCCCTCCAGCAGCCAGGGCTCCCACCCCTCCCCAGCAGGCTACCCCGCTGTACTTGGGCAGCCCCTTAGCCTGGAAGAGAGCTACTCAGGGCTGGTTGTGGGCCTGGGGCCTCCAGCAAGGGGGCCGAGGGGGCCTGGACCTAAAGCTCACCAGGTGGGAGGGTGGGCCAGTTTCCACGGGTGGAAAGGGGACTGCCCTTCCCAGAAGCTTCCCCGCATGTACCAACACTGCTGAGCTGCAGCTCTAGCAAGGCCAGCAGGGGGACCCCCAGGACCCCTGGGCCCATGCCTTCCCCTATGAGGACCCTGGGCTGGATGTGATCTATCTCTGTGTCTCTGGAACCCAGGCCAGGACAGACGAACAGAAAGACGTGAGTGAACTGATGTCCACGGCAGAGAAAGGTTGCTGGGAAGCAGGAGGTCAAGGGTGCCATCTCGTCTCCCTGCAGCCTGGGACAGATGAGTTGGGTGAGGGCTGCGACACCTTGGACTGCCCAGCTGCTTCCTCCTTGTCCCAGCTTACCAGAGAGCCCTGCTCCCAGCCCCGTCCCAGCCCCTACCTTCTTGTGAGCAGCAATGGCCAGGTGGGCCCACTTCTCGAGTGTCTTCAGGGGTGTGATCTCCCGGTCGGGGATGTAGGTGGGCACGAGGCTCAGCAGGCGCTCCAGGATCATCTCGGCGCCGTAGTCCACGAAGTACTGCTGGGAGGCCAGCTCAGCCAGGTCGTCCTCCTGGGTCGGGTCAGGGGTGTGAGCGGGGTCCACACTCCCACGCCCTCTGGGAAGCCCTTCCAGACGACGCAGCCCCCAAAGCCCGGCCTCCTGCAGGTCTCAGCCCCTGGCCTTTGAACCCCATGCTCTCACTGATCCACCAGGAGCTCCTGTGTGCCTGGGGGAACCACGAGCTTCTTAGGGGCAGGGCCACATCCTTGCCTTCTCCTGGGTCCTCTGGCACTGCAGGTACCCACGCTGACCCAGAGAGACCAGCCAGCGCCCCGGAATGGGCAGCTCGTTCACCACATCCTCAGTCCAGTGAGATGGGACTGGGGCTGACTAAATGAGGGGACAGGCAGGGGCTGTCCCAGAGAGTGGGGGCCTGGGTGCTGCTGGAGACTGTCCAAGTGAAGGGAGTGTATCACCACTACCAACTCCGTCACCGTCACTCCGTCCCCGGGGACAGTCAAGGCATGAACACTGCAGAGGCTACAGTGCAGAGGCCTCACAGAGCCAGGCGGGCGCGGGCAGTTGCCCGGTCTCTGCCTGCAGCTGGTGCACACAGCCCCAGGGATGCCCGCCTGGGGATCTGGGGCCCTGGAGCTCTGACAGCAGGGACAGTAGAGAAAGGCTCTTGGGTGCCTTAAAGGTAGTAGATACTTTCCAACTAATCCAAAATATTTCAGAATTTTAGCAATCCATATATGCTGCCTGAATATCAGCTCACCATCACCACCAAACCATCATCATCGTCACCACCCCCACCTACACCATCACTGCTTCCACCATCCCCTTCGTTTCCATCATCGCTGCCCTCCTTCCTCCATCATAACCACCAACCGAAACTTAGGTACCACAAGAGCCATCGTCACCATCATCACAAAGCAAAGCAACCGCGTCGCTCCTGTCCACAGGAGGAGATAAAGGAATCCATATTTGCAAACTGCACCTAGTGAGTGGATCGCTTACTCCTTCAGAGAGCAGAGTCGCGCCGGACCCAGAACAATACAGCAAGTCGTGAAGCCCGCCTCTCTGTGTGTGCTGTCGGCACAGCAGTGCGGGAGCGCCTCCCACTGGCAGAGCTCGGGCGGGCGGTCCTTCGCTGCCCTGGCCCTGGTAGGCAGTGCCAGGTGCAGGGGCGGCTTGGGTCGCCCCACCCTCGGTCACGCTAGCCTCCACATCAGCTAGCAGCAGGTCACAGCAGTGCCACTCAGCCCGAGCTCAGAAAGGCGGCCGCCAGCCAAGCAAGTCCAGCCGGAAGATCCGCCCACACTCACCTTCTCACACCTGTACTCCCCAAACTTGACGCCTCGCACCACCTGCTGGTAGATGAGGTTGGTGGCCACGTTGTCCTCCGAGGGGTTGTGCCAGGGCGTGAAGACCTCTTTGCGGAAGAAGAGCCGCCATGGGGCGTTGCGCTCCTGGGCTCCCTGCTCCTTGGCGTATTGCTCGCACTGGGAGATGGCATCCATGACGTGGTCACTGCCGCTGCCCAGGGAGGACACCTGTGGGCACAGGCTGGAGGTCACCCAGGTGAGCAAGCAGAGAAGGACTACAGAGAGTCCGCCACTCTCATTTGGGTGCAGAACCCAGGCTCAGAGAGAGGCCGGGCACTGCCCAGGTCCCCCTGGGGGCAGAGCAGCACGGGACCCCTGGACCTGAGCCACAGCTCAGAGCCGGCACAGCCGCACGGGAGTTCCCGCTTTCTAGAGTGAGGCTTTTGTGAAACTCTGAAAGACAAATGGTTACCGAAACACGAGGTATCTATCTGTACAAGAGAAAACTCCAGACAAATTGTGCCGGACGACACAGTTCTGTCCCTGGACCTGCAGGGTAGGGGCGGACACCCCGGCTGTGTGTGACAAGGCTGGGGGCGGAGGCAAAATCACCCACCCCAGGCCCACCTCCACAGAGAAGGCTCCAGGCCTAGATGTGCCAGGTGGCCGTTGATGAGTGAAAAGAAATCACCATAGCAACCTGACGAGGACTCATATCCCCATTTGTAAATGAGGAAATAGGACCTCAGAGAGCCCAGTGGCTGCACGTTCCGGCGGCCCATCTCTGCCACGGTCTCTCTCCAGCACCAGAGAAGGACTGCCTCGGCCTCGCTGCATACGACTGAAGTGAGTTCTGGGCTTCAATCTACACTGCACTGTTGAATTTTTCTTTAGGAGCTTAAGAGCGCTCCACAATCCTAAAGAGTTGAGCAGAGCTTGGGCTGTCACCAGCTAACAGGAAAAAAACCAAGGCCCTGGAAGGTAAGTAACTGTGCAATGTCACCTGAGCCAGTAGGTGGCAGCACTGGGCTGGGAGCGGGTGGGCCGACAGGTGGTGCGGGGAGGAGGCTCCGCCGGCCCAGCCTTACCTTATCAAACAGGGCGATGTAGAGGGAGAACCCGAAGCGGTCCTTGAGTGAGATCTTGTCGGCCAGTGCGTTGCAGAGCTCCTTGGCCGTGGTGGCCGAGTCTGTCAGCAGGGTCTTGGTGGTCCCATCCATGAATGTCACAGGCAACATAATGGGCTTCTTGGACTTGGTGGCCTGAGAGTGACCGAAGAGGGTTTGTGGGGATCCTTTCACTTCAGGCCACCGCACCCTCTGGGCTCCTGGCTCCCTGCTGCCTATGCGGCTGGATGTGTCCCTGGGGTCTCCAAACCCCAGCATCTCACCTGGGCGTTCTCCCACGTCCCAGGTGCCAGGGGCCCTGCTGTGCTCGCCAACCTGGAGGATAGGCACCGCCACATGCCAGGGGCTGCTGCCCTCGTGTCACATAACCATCACAAGACCATACGAAACGCCTTATGGCCATGCTTCAGTGAAGCCACCATGCTCAGAGGGAAGCCCAGCCGGGCCACTTTGACCGTAAAGCCGTCAGCCGTCCACTGGGGCCTTTCCTGTCCACTGGGGCCTTTTCTGTCCCAAAGGGCCTGGGACCCCAGAACTCGAGGGTGGGTGCATGAAGAACCACAGAATCTCAAAGCAGGGAGTTTTCGGGGGCACGGGACACACGCACGCACACACGTGCATGGGCACACGCCTGCCGGGGCCGGGGTGCACCTGCAGCTCCAGCCAGCTGGGCGGCTGTGTCCGTGTTCCATTGACGAAGGTCCTCCTGAGCCGCTCCTCACAGTACGGGGCATAGCCAGGTGGTCCCCCATGGATGAAGTTCCGCAGGAACTGCAGACAGACAGCCCACTGAGGGAACCTCCACTCGGTGCCCCCGACCTGGACCATCCAAGCAGCCTTGCTGGGTCCCCTGCCTGCAGTCCCTCCACCCACACTCAGGACCTGCTCTTCAGGGACATCTTTCCGTGGCCCCCCTCGGCTTTCCGTGGCTCCCACTGCCCTCGGAATCAGGCCACATGCCTCCTGTTGGCAGCAAGGCCACCACCATCCAGTCTCAGCCTTGCCTTCTGCCTCGCCTCACACACCCCACCCCTCCTCACCCAGCTGAACTCTCCTCCTCCTCCAGGGCCCGCCTCCCTGACCGGGGGCGGGGGGGCGCTTCCCTCTTCACCTCGCAGGCCAGCCACGTTGGTCCTGCTGTCACCTGTTCTGTGTCTGTATCCCCAGTGCCTGACACCAAGGAGCAGGCAAGAGGGACTAACGTGCCTGCTCAAAGACAATATGCAAAGGGTGCAAGAGATGCTGTGTCATACTCGGCCTCCTCACAACTAAAACGGGCCGAGGGGAGAACAGCGTGAGGTCCTGGGTGCTGGGGAGGAAGGGACGGGAAGAGGGGCCTGGTGGGATTGTGCGGCCTGAGTGAGGCACCTCGGATGAGGCCTCACTGCCAAGCCCCTCCAACCTCCTGCCTCGTGCTCACTCCCACCCCTCCTTCCCGCCAAAAGAGGCCAGACCCTGCCCTACCTTCACAAACTTCTCAGAGGGGGCGAAGCAGCCCACGCAGAGAGACATGAGGATCCAGCCCCGGGCGTAGCTGCTTTTGGAGGGGTTGTGGGTGAGCTGCTTGCTGATCTGGCAGTAGATCTCATCCCTGGGCAGGCAGGGAGGCAAGGAAGGAAGACCACCTCAGAGGAACCGCCCCCTCAGCCCTGCTACCGTCCTCTCCTACTTGCCCAAGACCATCCAGGAGGAGGCAGGGGGGGCCAGGTTAGGAAGGCAGGCCCGTGCTCTGGGGAAGAGGGTCCACTTTGGAGACCTGCCCATCAGGCATGAAGTCCTTCCTGACAACAGTCAGAACCACAGAGGGGGCTCCTTGATCCAGAGGGCGGTTCCTACCCTGCTCCGGGCTCAGTGGCCACAGCCACTGGTGCCACTTCAATGAGGCTCTGCCCCAGCCCCACCCTTCACCAGTCAGGTGGGCCAGGCAGGAAAGTTCACCTTTCTGAGCCCAGCCCGTGGTCTCTGCAGCAGGTGCACTTTCTAGTAATGGCACCTGGCAGAGCGGAAACAGCCAAAACATTGGGGCAGGGGGTTCTCTGGGGGTGGAGTGGAATGAGCAGGGACTCTGACCTTCCCTTGATAAATTTCTGTAACGTTTAAATATTTATGTAGTCATTTATTGTTTTGTAATCATATTAAAGCAATGAAGGTAGTTTTTGCTTTCATTTTAAAGGGAAATGATAGTGCCTTCCTTACAGGATTGCTGTGCAGAAAAACGAGCCAAGGCTTATAAAGCACCTAGCGCAGTAAACCCTCGATCCGTGTTAGCTGCAGTGTAGACACTGCCTGCCTGTTCAGGGCCGAGCGCAGGACCCATGGCGACGATGTGGCCAGCAGGGGGCACTCACGGCTCTTTGCCCAACCAGAAGGGCAGGTCTGAGTAGGAAGGAGGACCTAACTCAGTGTCTCCCCAGTTTGGAGAGTTCACAAATCAGTGCAACTTCAACATAAATCCTGGGGGCTGCTAACTTTTTATCATGGCAAATGGGGACATTTAAAACACATCCACACACACAACCTGCCTACTATTACACCACAGTTATTTCCTAAAACAAAGGCAACTTTAATATTCAAAAAGTAAGACGGGTGAAGTCTCAGAATGAAGAATAGTCTTTAAATAAAGCAGATTTAGCTTTCAGAACATCCTTATTTTCTGATCTGGTCACAGACCAGTGAAAACTTTATCACCTGCAGCTGGGAGCCCCTAGCCCCCATCACCTGGTGGACTTATGGGCACACCTAGGCTGAGATAAGATAGGGACAGCTGGCTTTAGTCCTTCAGGACATCGATACCGCAGCCTTCCGATTCTGGGCCCGGGGCTCCTGGCACTGCGGTCTCTAGAAGTGACCACTTCAGTCCACTGTTGAGATAATTGGGTCACAAATTCTTGCCCCTTCCTCCTGGAGGTGGGTGGCCCTGGGTGCTGTCACTATTCTTGGAAGTAGTGACGGCCTCGAGAGGCAATGTGAGGAAGCCTGGGGGAAGGCTGGAGCCTGGGAGACTAGTGCTCCCAGGGGAAGTCTCTCCCCTCTCTGGATCTGTTTCCCCATCAATGAAATGGGGCTCAAGCCCCCCACTCCATCCTGCTGTGCTCCCAGCCAGCACACACAAGTTCATGGATCACTCTCCTAACACCTGCCCTGTGCACACAGAGTTCTCAGAAGAGTCCTGTTTTCCCTCCGCTGACCCAGCTGAGCCGACTCCTTAATTGCTTTTGGTGACACTCAATCACCCATCCCCTCCCCAGTACCCCAGGGACCTAAGGGTGCCCCTCCTGGCCCTGCCAGGCATGCTGACCACACTCACGGGCCCAGGGCAGGGGCCCTGAAGGCGAGCTGGGGTGCAGGGATGGGGTTAAAGCAGAAAATGCATGTCAGGTGACAACAGCTCCCACTTACTGAGTGCCTCCAGTGTTACATACTTTCCAGAGGTTTATCTGCCCACAAGCCTATGGGTCATGTACTATCATTATTCCCCATTTACAGACGGAGAAACTGAGGCTTACAGAGAAGAACCAACTCTACCAAGGTCACATGACTTGTTAGCAGCAGAGCTACACACGGGCCTGTATGATTTAATCTACTGCTAAGGTGACGGAGCCACAACTCAGCCACCAGAAACCTTTTGGGACGCACTCCAGGAAGTGCATGGCGCCTCCCCAGCCAGCCACCGCCCCCCGCCCCTGGGCCCAGGCACTGACCGGAGCGCTGGACGCAGGATGCCGTTGCCAATGATGAAGTGCAGCTTCTCCAGGTTGGAGGTGGGCCGGTCCTCCAGCATGCTGTTGCCTTGCACTGTGGGCTCCCCATCGTGCAGCCTCTTGGTCACCTGGACCACAGGGACAGGGCAGGGCGTGACCAGGCAGGGGGAAGTGAGGTACCCTCACTTGTCTGAGCCTGCTCTCTCCCTGCCCCCAAGGCAGAACCTGGGAGGGGCCAGAGAGCTGGTCCCACAGTCACACCTCCTACCCCCAGTCCAGTCAAACCCCCACCCCGTGCAGAACAGCACTGGATCAGTGACTGGCGCACGAGGCCAGGAGCCCTGGGCTGGTGACCGCCACCTCCGCAGCAGCCTCCTTGGCAGCCTACCTGACCCCCTACTGCAGGGAAGCAGTTCAGCCAGGATAGGGACCTGCTCTTTTCTCTCCTGGCAGAACCCCGAGCTCTCCAGGGCCTCTCCCACATGCAACTCTGACCCCTGGAGCACTCCCTGGGCGCCCTCTCCCAGTCACCGTCACCTGTCCCCAGTGCCCTGCCCCCATGTGAACAGGCCTGGCCTGGTGTCTTCACTCTGGTCTCACACGGCCCACAGCTCCAGCCCGGCACCCTGCCCAGAGCCGAGGAGCGAGTGAGAACATGAGCAGTGAGAACATGTGTCTCCACACAGAAGCGCTGTGGGAGGCCCTGACGTCTACTGAGCACCCGCAGTCATCACTGTGCGCCGTCCCCCCAGAGACCCGCAGGCAGGCATTTTCTTCCCCGGATGTCTCAGACACCCAGGGACAAAGGTGGGATTCAAATCTGGGCCCGTGTGACTGCACGACTGGGTCTGAGGCTCAGACAGGGAACAGAACAAGGACAGAGGCAAAGCAGGCTGCAGAAGCCGCAGGGAGGAGCCAAGGCTGCAGAGGGGTCCTGCAAGGCTTCCCGGAGGAGGTCACCCCAGGCAGAGAAGAGGAAGGAGTAATCTGGGGCAGAGGCACTGGTGTGTGCAGGGGCAGGGCATGGGGAGCCAGTCCCCGTGCTGCAGAGGCCTCCCTTTGTGTCCGTCTGCGCTCCCAGCCTGAGCGACCCCGGAGCTCAGGGCCGGGCCAGAGCTCGGAAAAGGCAGGGTGACCAGGCCAGTGAGTCCCAACAAACCACTAGTGCTGATGCCCCGTGGGCACTCCGCCCACAGAGAGGTCCTGAGATCGACCTCCACGGCAGGAAATGTCCTCCCTCCCCCCATCTGCCACGAGCTCCCTGCCGTCTTCCTGTCTCCTCAGTCACCCCCTATGCTGTCTGTCACCAGCCATCCCAGCACCCTGAGGACAACAAGCACTGTGGGCCCCTGCTCCCATCACCGTAGGTCCCGAGGCCAGCCTCGTCCCAGCCTGGGCCGCCTGAGGCAGCTCGAGGTCTGCTCTAACCTCCTCTGTCAGTTTCGACTTCTTCTTCAGAGTCAAGTGCACCAGCTTGTGCCTCACGCTGCTCTTCTTCTGCCCGTCGGGGAGCTGGACCTGCGGGACAGTGGGGGTCCGGGTCAAGCAAACGGGCCAAAGTAATGACAAGCCAGTCGGCAATGAGGAGATGGCTGAGCATCTCAGCTCTGTACAATGTTTACGGGCAGACCCCACGTTGGCACCCCCACCCTACCCCCCCCCACACTGCCCCCACCACCACCAGCCAAGTGACAGATGGAAAAACGGAGACTCAGAAAAGTGGCGTGACCTGCCCAGGACTCCCAGTGAGCAAGCTCTGACTGCAGAGCCTGTCTGCTCTGCCCTGCAGCCTCACTCACTCATGGGCAGCGCCTGACAGCCCACGAAACGCCCCGTCGTCTGTTCCCACAAGTAGACAGAGGAGAGCGGGGTCAGGGAGGCAAATTTGAGACTGCTCCCCTGCCGAGGACCCTGAGCTAGGGACACCAGGCAGCCCTGCCCACTGGGAGGGGCAGCAGCGAGGGCACCTGCGCCTCACCTCGCCCTCGCCCTGCAGCACCTGCAGCTCCCTCTTGTACGTCTTCTTGCCTAGGGTCTCGTAAATCTTGGTCATCACGGGGATCTTCTCGCTGCCGTCACTCATGGCTGTGTGGTACTTCGGCTCGGGGAGGTCCCCCATGAACCGGAGGATGGTGATCCACACCGCCAGGGCTGCCTGGGGGCAGAGCCACATGAGTCAGAGAGCCCCAGTGCAGGATGTCGCTAAGGCCATCAGAGTAACCTGGGGTTTGGGGGAGGGGGCTGGAGACGCCCACGGGAGGGCCACTGTGCTGAGTGTTCCTTGGGATCTTGCCCGCGTGGCCAGGCCCCAGGCGGGGGGCCCAGTGAAGTCAGCCCTGGTCCCAGCCCTCCAGAGGCCCGCCCCTCAGCACCCACGCTGCCAGCACTGCCCCAGTCTCACCAGCTGGTCACCCTCATCATCATGGTACAGCAGTGGCTGCTTGAGCGGCCGCCGGGTGTAGGTGTGCGTGGTCGTGCCCTGGAAGTAGGTGGCAGAGAACTTGGCGAATTTATACTCGGAGAGGTCCTCCTCGTCCTCGTCGGGCAGGGGCAGGGCGGCGTCCAGGTCCTCCTCCACCATCTCCTTCCGGCCACGCTCCAGGTCCTGGGGAGGCGAGCAGGGTCCCCTGCTGTGGGGCGGACTCGGGGGCCGGGCTGCACCCGAGCCGCGCCTGCGGGGCCAGCACTTCCCCCGCGAGAGCGTGCTGTGTCGCCCTGTTCGCTGCTTGGACGGAGCCCGTCAGTGCTCAGTGCACCGATGAGTAGAAGTGCGTGAGTGGCCCGACAGGGACCTGACATGGCAGGTTGGTGGCTACACAGCGCCTGGGACCCATGGCCCCTGACCCAGGTCATTGCTGCTGCCCTCTGCTCAGAGGGAACCCGGTGGTCTCAACTGGAGAGGGCACAGCCATCACACTGTGAGGCCAGTCCCCAGCCCCTGTTTCCAGCCTGGTACCTCAAAGCCACTGGGTGCCTGGCCCTCCTGGCCCGGCAGGCCACCCGAAGTTCCCAAGAAGCCAAACATCTTGTCCACCATGTCCGAGTGATTGATGGGCTCGTGGCGCGCCCTCTCCATCTGCTCCAGGAGCTCCTTCTTCCGCCGAGCCTCCTCCTTTTCCTTTAGCTCCCGCTCAGCGTCCTCGCGAGCCAGCTGGGCCAGGCGCTCCTGGGAAGGCAGGGAGGGGGTGATGCAGGGGAGACAGCCTCAGAGAACAAGCCCTCCCTGGGGCCCCCAAGAGCCCCTGCAGCAGCCAGGCCACAGTCCCAACCTTCCCCTGGGCCTCCTGACCACTGGGAAGGACTGAGGCGTGGGCTTCCCCACCCTGGGCCTCAGAGCCTAGTGCAGACAGATGCCCGGACAGTAATGCCACCTGCCCTTCAGGGCTCAGCTGGAATGCCACCTCCAGGAAGTCTGCTGGTGCCTCCCCAGCTGGAGGGAACCCCACCAACCAAAAATCCAATAGAAGTTGGGTCAGGGCTTTAGACTAGCACTGTCCCCCAGAAAGATAATGCAAGCCATGTATGCAGCTGCTCCACTTAGAACAGTAAAAGGAAATAAGTGAAATCGATTTTAATAATATATTTAACCCAATATCAGAACAGAATCTCAACACAGAATTTCAACATGTAATTAGTATTTTAAAAACAGTACTGAGATAGTTTATATCCCTTTTCCTCTTGCTGTCTTCAAAATCCCGTGTGTCTTACTCGCTCAGAGCGCTCTGCCTCTCCATGGGCTCAGCCTCTGTGCACGGCTGGCGCTCCGCACCGGCACTCTCACCCGCTGGGGCTTTTGTCTGGGTGTGTCTCCCGGGCAGAAAAGGCCCTCCTCAGGGCGTGGGCCCTCGCATTGAGGATCACGGCCCCCCGAGCTCTGTCCTGGCCCAGGACCAAGCACCCAGGGTACAAACGAAACAGGAAGCAGCACACACAGGGAACGGACAGCCAGTGCAGAGCGAAGGCTGTTGAACCGACGAACAGACATCTGAGGGCTGGGACATTCTCCGCTCACCTGATGCTTGCGTTCGGCCTCCTCCTTGGCCATCTTGGCACTCATCTCCTTCCGGAGCTTCTCCTCCTCTGCCAGCCGCATTTTCTCCGCCTCCAGGCGCCGCCGGTACTGAGGGAAAGGAGAGCCGGGTGGGCACCGAACCAGCGGAATTGTCACAGGGCTTCCTGCCAGCTCTGCCCCAGCCCCCGACTGAGCTCTGGGACTGGGAGCAAATGTACCAAATAATTGAAAGATAGGGAAACGGAGGCATCTGAGAAATTCTCCAGTTCACACAGGAGGCTGGGGGCAACACCGATCCCAGAACCAAACCAGGTTCACCTCCACCTCCCAAAGATTCGGAGAGTGACTGGGGTCCCCAGTCCTGCCTGTGGCCCCCAGTCCTGCCTGTGGCTGGGGCAGTGAAAATGCGGGGTCCGGTCCCAGTTTGGTCATTTCTCAGAAAAGACACGGCTCAAAGTCTCAGCCAACAAATGGGGGTAGTTAGTCCCCCTGAGGTGGTGCGGCACCCCTCAGAGGACACGCCCCTCGCGGGGCCTCGGACGCTGACTCCTCACCTCGGCCCTGAGGCGCCGGTGCAGCCTGCGGGCGATCATGCCGCGGACGTAGGCCTGCACGGTGAGCACGGCCCAGAGGCGGTGGCGGAAGGCCCTGCGCACCAGGTAGGCCCGGCAGCGGGCCTGGAACTCGATGATGCGCCGGCGGGCCAGGCGGTACTGCTGGTGCAGCTTCCGGGAGCGATGCAGGGCCTGCAGCCGCAGGAAGCCCAGCCGCATCTGCAAGGACAGGGCCCGCTCAGAGCCCCAGCTGCCCACAGCACGCAGTCGCTGCGCTGCGCCCCGCCCAATCCCCGCTGGCAAGCCCCAAGGAACAGCTCTGCCCTCCCTGGACTAGGGCTCCCCAGGGGTAAGCTGTCTCCTCTCCGGTGAGTTTCCCAGGGAGTGGCCTTGGCTTCCCAACCCTCCGACCAGAGCTGCTCTCCTTCCTGTCCACCTCCCCAGCCCTAAGCCCAGCTGTTCCACAGAAGCCGGTGGGACATGGCTGCTTCCGGCCCCTCCCCCACCTGAGATCTCTCAGAACCTAGTGCTCACACTCATCAAGACATCCCAGAAGAAAAGCCTAAACATTGGTGACCAGGTGGGAAAAGCCACAGAACCAGACTTGGGGCTGGAGAAACTGCAGGCGCAGGGTGAGGCAGTGGAAGGAGGCCACCCGGTCTCCAGGCACAGGTACATCCTGCTGCTCTGGTAAGGGCAGGGGGCGGCAGGGGGCGGCAGGGGGCGTGCTTTAAAGGCCCTGTAGGGCCAGGAGCAGCCCTTTCCGGGAGACTCACCAGCCCGTAGTTCCTCCTGCAGTTGTGGCCCCGCCAGTGCCTCTGGATCAGGGTGGCTGCGTTCTTCAGCCTCAGGAAGTTGGACCTGAAACAGCCGTGCAATGGAGACCCTCCAAGCAGAGAGACATGGTGCCCGGGGGCAGCCAGGGTGCAGGTGGGGTTTGGAATCAGGAGAGCAGGGCTAGTCCCAGCTCTGTGTCTCCCAGATACATGACATGGGACAGCAGCATATCACCTCTCTGCCTCAACGTCCTCATCTGCAAAGTGGGTAGAATGATACCCGCCCTGACTGTTCACAGACTTGTCGTGTGAGCCCAATACGGAGACTTTCCAACGGTGTTTATTGAATGAATAAATGTATGAAAGGCAAGTAAGTAATATGAAAGATGACTAAAAGAGTAAAAGATCTGAACACTGCACATCACTCACTGCTGGCAAACTTCCCCATTTTAGAGATGAGAAAACCGACACTCGACGAGGGCGGGACTAGAGCCCACACAGGGCAGACTGGGTGAGGCAGTGCTGTCCCCCGCACACACTCGGTGGCCTCCACGGGATGACAGTACCTATAACCTGACGGCGGACAGAGACCACGCATCAGACAGCCTGCTGAGTGCAGAGACAAACACAGGAGGAGTGTGAACGAGCCAGCAGGCCGATGCCTAGACACGCACGTGAGCAAGCAAGCGACCGTGGGAGGGAATGGCTAGGTGGACAGACAGGCACACAGATGAACAGACAGGTAGGTGGATGAATGGCTGGACGGACAGACGGGTGGATGGAAAGAAGGAGGGAGGACCAGATGAATTGGAAAGCGGGCAAGTTGTGGCATTTTTGTGGGCCTCAGTCGCACCCCAGTCCTGCTGGTCCATGAGCTGTCGCCGCTACACAGGTCCCTGGCATGGAACGGGGAGCATGCTCATGACTCATAAAGCCTCAGACTTCCTCTGAGGAATTTGCTCAGCATGTGAGACCACAGTGTCCCAATGTGCACGCCCCAGGAATCCACGTGCGTGTGCCAGTGAAAATCAGGTGTCTGTGTGTTCACCCATGTGCTGTGCGTGTGCGTGCTTGTTTCTGTGGGTGTGCGTGGGTGTGCGTGCTTATTCCTAGGGTTCCACTCAAAGGAACAGAGGTGATCCAAGCCCCACACACACACCCGTGTGTATGCTGAGGTGGGGAGGAGCTGGTCCCGGCACGCACCTGTCTTTGAATCCCCGGATGACCTTCTGGAGGAGGATGACTCTGTCGGTAATGGCCTTGTCCCGTTCCACCTCCAGCAGCATGTCATGGTGGTCCTGGAGGGCAGAGCTCCTGAGCAGTGGCCTCCAGGAATCTGAGTGAAGGCCCTCCGTACCTTCCCTGGGATTCCAGGCCTGGGGCTGGGTTGGGCCCCACAGGCCCCAGCCCTGCTCTGGCTCCATGGGGCAGCCTCTCACAGCCACCAGTACAGAGGGGGGTGCTTGTGGGACAGATGGAGCAGGGGGAGCCTGATCTGACGGATGGAGTCAGAGGGTACAGTGGGCATAAGCCTGGCTTCGCCCCTACGGCCTTCTCTGCCCGAGCCCATGCCTTTCTGGGTGTCTCTGTCCTATCAGCCCCTGACCTGGGCCAGGCCACCATCATATCCCCTAGGATCTTGGCAGCAGCCTCCTAACCAGTCTCCTGGCCTCTGTCACTTCCCCACGGCCTTCCCTAAGGAGGGACCCTCCTAAAACAAATATGATGGTGATCTTACAGTGACAGCCCATGGTTCTCGGGTCGAGCCTGGTCCCCTCCCCTGGCACTCAGCCCTCCGTGATCCAGACCCTACCAACTTCTCCAGGCCCCTCTCCTCTTCACCTCTGAACCCCCAGCCCTCACTCTGGTTGAACAAAACCTCATCATTCACTCAGTACCTAGGAACTGAGTGTCACCTTGTCAGCCCTGTGCCAGGTGCCGGAGTGGGGCCTCAGGGAACCTGCCAACAGGGGCCCTGCCTGGGGAGGCTGAGTCTCTGTGCGGGAGCCACGCACCAGTTAACTGCAGACCACACTTCTAGTGGACAGGGCTCAGCTCTGAGGAGCTGCTCGGCCAAGCCTGTCTGAATGAGAGAGTGAGTGAGTGAGTGAGTGGATGAGAAGAGGCCAGTGAGGCTCTGGAAACCACTGCCTATTTCTGAGGAGCCCAGAGAGGTGACAATGGGGACAATGATGTCTTCAGAGCTGTTGGGCACTAGGTGCCACCATGCTGCATGCCTTCCCTCTCTTACCTACATGCACTGGCCATCAGCCAGCTTGTAGCCCAGGCCTATGCTTGGGCAACTCACTTCTCTCCGAGCCCCTGAAATGGGCATAATGATCACTGGCTGCTGTGACGACTAAATAAGATCATGGACGAAAAGCCCCACGGGGTCTGGGCACTTGTGAGGTGCAGAGGCAGAGAGCAGGGCACACATTTTTCTGACGAGGAAATGCAGGCTCAGGGAGAGGAAGAGCCGGGCCGGGCCCCTCAGCCAGGAAGGAATTATACTGGAGCTCAGCACTCCGTCCAGCTCAGGGCCAGCCCCTCCCTTCCCTCCACCCAGATGTCCTGCACTGCCCGGCCCCGCATGGTGCCAGAAGAGGGGCCCTGCTCTGTCACCCAGAACAGCCAGAAATCCAGTAGAGCGGAAATGGAAATGGGGAAGCAGCCATGCTGGGGGCTCACACTGTCCCCGCTGCAGCTGCACAGCCACCACAAACTCCCAGCAAGCTCTGCTCCAAGGCCAGGATTCCCCACAACCCAGCTTCCTGCTCCCAGCCCTGCCCCCTCCCCAGCTGCCAGGCTCTGGTGTCCTGGCCAGGCTGCGGTGGGAGCCAGAGAGCTCCAGGTCTGTGCTCAGGGACGGTAGGAACAGGCCCCAGACACTGGACAGTGAGGGGGTGGCCAGGGCCCACCAGAGCCCAGGGTGAACCCTGCCTGGCAGGAAACCACAGAAGAGAAGACCTGAAGATACACTCAAGAATCACACCCCCCACACCCCCTGGCAGAAAAAGGCAGCTCAGAAAGGGCTGGACACCTGCCTGAAGTCCCAGGGCAGACGGTCCCAGGGTCAGGATGGATTCCAGGCCTCCCTGGCAAGCCCACTTTGGTCTTCTGCTCTCTCACCTGGGGTCAGCACTCTGGCCTCAACCCCAGGCCCCAGATGGGCTCAGTACTAGCTGCCCCTCCCGCACCAAGGAAGCCTCATTCCCCACCCTCATCCTATTGCCGATTGCAGGACCGGAGGAGCCAAAGGCCCAGCATGGCCCCATCTGATGCAGCAGCTGCTCTAAAGTGGCCCGAGACAGTGAGTGCCCCACCCCCAAGGCAGAGTCAGAGCCTTTCTCACCTTCAAAAAGATCTTGGTTTTGCCGATCTGCCAGTCGTCGTGTGTGCCCAGCACAGCCTCGGCCATGCGCTGGCACGTCCCCCGAAGGTCGTCCTGGCAGTGGGGGCACACCAGGGAATGGACGGTTGGAAAGGCCATCTCAGCGTACCTCCCAAACCCAAGAGGCAGGGTTCCTGCTCCTGCTCTGCCCCTGCCTGGCTGTGTGAGCCCAGGAGGGTCCTGCCTTCTCTGACCCTCAGCTCAGCAGGATGGCCGCCAGACCTCTGCTACATCTAACACCCTGAGCCCAATGGTAGCCCTGGTCTGTCCTGTCACACCATGTGTGTGATGTCCACGGCCCCACATGTGGCCATCGAAGCTGTCGATGTGAGCCACGACCTGGCCCCCAGTTTTCCCAGCTGCACCTGAGGTGGCCAGGCTAACGCCATGCCCAGCACACTGTCTTGATGAGAGATTGGGGCCCCTCCACAGCTCTGTACCTGCTTGTAGGCCGGCTTCACACCGGGCAGCAGCACTCGGTACCGCTCCACGAACTCCACAAAGCTGTAGCGGATGGGGTAGCCGGCTCGGCGGATTCGAATGGTCTCCATCATCCCCGAGTACCGCAGCTGGCGCACGCACAGGTGCCGGTCGAACAGCTGTCCAGAGCCAAGGGCGTCAGTGCTGGTGGCTCCTGCAGGGAGGCCAGCCCTGCTCTGCATTTCCTCAGCCCCGGACAGAAGCCCGGGACGGCCAAGGCCACACAACAGGTGAGGAGCAAAGGTGGGATTGAACCTGGAACTGCAGTTCAAACCCACACAGTGGCAAGAAATGAGACCCTCATGTGGGGTGAGTTGGTGCTTTATGTTACGGGCACAGAGGAGAGATGGCTTAACTCCCCTGGGGACTTTGGGAGGGGGCGTTTTGGAGGATGAAGTCTTTGCTCTGACTCTGACAGGAGAGAGGGCACTGGAGGGGCAGGGGGAGCAGGCACAACGGTGTGGAAGCCTGAAAGTGGAGGGCACTTTACAGGGACTGAGGAGGCTAGCCCGTGTCGATGTCATGGCTGTGCAGGCGCCGGGTACCTTGCACGACTCCAGGGGGTGCCCTTCATGCTACAGCCATTGTGGATCTGTAATTATTTACACAACTTTCTGGCTGCTGACAGTAACGTGCTTAAGAAAGAGATACATTTGTCCAAATGGCACAAAGTTGTTTCTGTGATGGAAGCAGGACAGGCCCGGCTTCCTGGAGGGTCCGAGAAGGCACTCAGGGGCCTGGCTAGGGAGGCAGCAGGGAGAGACCGGTTAGATTTGCATTTGGGACTCTAGTCTCTTACTGTTACTGCAGTGGAAGGCTCTCCCCAACCCCACAAGAAGTCAGGAAGGCGGGAAGGCGGGAGAGGAGTGAGGGTGTCCTGCTGTCAGGCCACAGACACAGGGGTCCAGGCCCAGAGAAGGTTCAGGGAGCGTCTGAGAGCAGGGAAGACAGCATACCACTGCCTGGGTAGGGTCCTGGCCTCATTTTTCTGGACCTGCTGCTCTAGCTGGGGAGCTGGCTGGAGCCCCCTTTGAACCTCGCACCCCTGCAGACCTGGTCCTGAGCCCCAGGGGGCTGCGCAGCCCACCCCAGGAACGTTTCCAGGAGGGGGCGGGGCCAGCAGTCAGAGGGCTGGCTTCCGTCACCTGTTTCCTCTCCCTCTCAGCACTTTCCCTGACCCAGGCCTGGCCTCCTGCCTTCCTTCCCAGACCAGACCCCCGGTGGGGAGGGGCCACCCCACCTCCAGCCTCTGGGAAGATCCTTGTGGTAAACAGCATGCCCCAGAGCCCGGGAAGGAAAGGGGGCTCGGGCTCGGTGAGGATTTGGGCTCTGCAGTCTCGCGTCCCTTGACCTCCTGTGCCTCCAGTTCCATGTCTGGTACGTGGGCCCTCACCCAGCCCCCACCCTGCCCCCCATGGCCCGGCCCCTCCATCAACCACCCGCCCCCCAGGCCAGGTCCAGGCTGGCCCCCCAGCCAGGGCTGCTCACCATGGGCTTCTTGAACTCATTGGGCTTGATGCAGCGCACAAAGAAGGGCTGGCAGGCACCCAGGGTGCGCATCAGCAGCTCCAGCGACCGCTTGAACTGGCTGCTCAGTGTGGGCGAGCGTTTCCTGGTCTCGGCGCCCTGCGGGGATGGACCACAGCGGTGGGAGGGGCTGACCTGTGCCCCTCCAGCACTCCAGGAAGGGAAGGGAGGCGGGAGGTCAGTGGGGTCAGTGCCTAAGGGAGAACAGCGCAGGGAAGCAGGCTTCCCCAGCACTTGGGGTTTTCCTGTGACCTGCCTGGTCTGGGCTGGGGCTTGGACCCCAGATGCACCCACTCCAGGGGACCTCTTGGGACTGGGCCAGCAGGAGTGCCTTGGGGCACTGGGGAGCCCTGGGTACCCCCCGCCCCGCCCTGCCCTGGTGTGCTGGGTGATTCTAAGAAAGCCGCAGCCCTCTCTGAGTCTCCAGTCTCCCTTTCCAAGAATAAACAAGTAGCCAGACTCAGTCATCTCAGGGCACTGGGGTCACCCTTAGAGGCAGGTTAGACAGACTTCAATTGAAACCCCAGCCCCACCACCTCTTGTGTGACCTTGGGCGGGTCACTCAGCAGCACTGAGCCTCCCTTTCCCAAGTGCAAATGGTGCCTTCTCCGCAGCTGACAGGGCCCTGAACGATGTGTGGCAGCAACCTGGGAACCTGGGAGGGGGCGGGGCAACTGCATGTGCCCTCTCCTCCCTGTGGGATTAGCGGTCAGCAGCAGGCTGGGCAGGGCTGGCGGGGATCAGCCTCCTTAGAAGCCCACAGCTGGCCTCCTGCTGCGTGGGCCCAGGCCCCAGGCTCTGAGCTCCACCAGCACCCTCTCTGGGAGAGCCCACTGGCACCTCCCTGCCCTGGTGGAGTCCCCTCTCGGAATATTGTGAAATGGGGGCAGCCGGGGAGGGACCGGAGCAGTAAACAAACAGAAAGTGGACCGCCTCGGACTGATCCCCAGGAACTGGACATAGAACCAGATTCCGTTCCAGGGCATTTTGATGCTATTGTTTTCCTGGCAATTTCTCTTGGGTGAGGATTTCTCAGGAATGAATTTGGTTATCATGGTAAGATTTTATGCCTTAAACGAGACATAATTTGATCTGTGCGCCGAAAGCCAGGGTGCAGACACAGACGTGGGCGAGGCAGAGGCGTCTAACGCAGAGGCGATGTGCCCCAGACTGAATGGAAATTCGCCGGGAAACAGCAAACACTTGCCTGTCTGAAATGTGCCGTGTTCTCTGTTTTAGTTTTATTTGCTTTTGTTTTTTGGTTTTATTTAGTTTTATTTCTTCTGAGATTTTGCTAAGGGAAGCTGGGAGTATTTGCGTTGGGGAAGGGTGAATGTCAGGCTGGCTGTCCCCAGACCTGGGGCAGCAATGGCCCAGCAGCAGCACTGGCGACGCCTCATTGAGGGGGGGCTGTCCCGGCTGGGCTATGCCCAGGCTGCGCTGGAGCCCCGGCCAGGAGACACACACACAGCAGACACACATTCACACAGGGCACACGGTACACACAGCACATACTCACCATGTGCACAGCACATGACACAGCACACGGGGCATACACACACAGTACACACAGCACATACCATGTACACAGCACATGACACAGCACACAGGGCGCACACACACACACAGTACACACAGCACATACGCACCATGTGCACAGCACATGACACAGCACACAGGGCACGCACACACAGTACACACAGCACATACCATGTGCACAGCACATGACAGCACATGGGGCATGCACACATGGTACGCACAGCACACACCATGTGCACAGCACATGACACAGCACACAGGGCACACACACACAGTACACACAGCACATGTCCTGTGTACACACAGCACACCTGTGAAGACATAGCACACACATACACAGCACACACAAAAGACAACACATACCCATGGCACACGTGGACACACAAAACAGACACACAGCACATACACACAACACACCCCCTTGTCTGGTTCTGATCCTCACACTGAAGCTACAGTCAGCCTGCCTCCTCTGTCGAGCTGTAAGCCCCCTGAGGACGGGCGGGTTCGTCTTGTTTCCTGCTGTGCCCAGGGCCCGGCGCCCTAACAGTCAGCGTGGTGCTGAGCTGGCTCCAACGGTCCACAGGCTCCCAGACACCGTCCCCCTTCCTCTCGCGTGCGCCGGAAATCCAGGAACCACGCCCAGCTCCTCTCCCCTCCTCTCCAACAGCTCAGCCTCTTGTTGGCACCCTCCAAAACAGACCAGGGTCTGACTCCTTCTTACCTCCTCCTCACTGCCAGCCTGGTCCCCGCCACCAGCATGACTCTCTCAGATTATAGCACTGACTCCAAACTGGGCTCCTGCGCCTGTTCCCCGCAGTCCACGGCACCTACCACTCTGCTACTGACGCAGCAGCCCGAGGGAGGCTGTTAAAACACAGCCCGGTCGTGTGGGCCCCCTCCAAACCTCCCATTGGCTCCCCAGCGTAAACCCTGAGGTCCTCGTATGGACTGACAGTGTCCCACACATCTGGCCCCAGGAGCTGCTAGTCCCTCCCCCACCTTGCTCTGTCCCTTCCAGCCAGCCAGCCTCCAGTGCCCTGTGTACAAGGCACCAGGCATGCCCAGGGCTTGAGAACCACCTCAGGGCTTTGCTCTTGCCATCCCCTCTCCCTGCCGCGCCTTTCCTCCTGTGCACATGGCTGGCTTCCTCAGCTCCTTAGCAACATCTCCGAAAGGCCTTTCCTGGTCCCTCTCTTCAAAACTGCAGGGCCCCACCACCGGCTTTCCCCACTCCTTAGTTTTTCTCTGTATCGTATATCACCACCTGACCTACTGTGTACTTGACATATTTCTTTGCTTCTTAACTATTTCCCCTTCTGCTAGGATATAAACTTCATGCAGACAGAAATATGTTTCTGTTTTGCTCACTACTGTGTCCTCCAGACATAGGCATACAATGGACACTCAGCGGATATTTGTGATTGAGTCAGGAAGGGCATGCACGGGGCTCGGGGGCTGCAGGGGGGAGCTGCTCCCACTTCCCCAGCTGCCTGGGTTCCTGAGCTGGCTTTACTTCATGGCAGGGAAAGGTGCTTCTTTCTGATAGCCCTTGCCGTCCGGGATAATATGAAGCTGTTTGGGGATGGGAGGGGGATGAATGCAGAAGCGACAAGCCCCAAAGTCCATGTCAAATGACTCCCGGAAGGGATCTAAGGGGCAGGCACCTGAGTGTGTGTGTGCGGGCAGGAGAAGCCGCCTGCGCAAAGAGTGGACAGCGTGTCCTGAGGACTCAAGGCCCCGGGGACGCGTGACTGGGGTTAGACATTAATCTGGGTGCTCGATGCCCTGGAAGGACTGCCGTTCCTTACGGCTCAGCTGACCTTTCCAGCAGCAGTGGTTGGGGCGGGGCCACCCTGGGGAGGACACGCCCAGAAGCGAGGATGGGGAGTTGGGGCGGGGCCTGCACATGACTCGAGTCCAGGCCGCTGGGTGGAGGCGTCTTGGGCTCCCACCCCAAGGGAGGCACTGCAGCTAGCACTGGGTGCGGTGCCCAGCGAGCCGGACCCGCACTTCCCCACGCTGATCCCAGTGTCCCTTTCACAGCGCTATCCCGTTTCTCTCTCCTGGAGGCGATGCTTACAGAGACAGCATAGTGCAAGGAAAAGGAGCGGGGGGCGGGGGGGCGGTGAAAGCTTCACGTTAGCCCCTCTCTTGGATGTGACCTTGGACAAGCCCCTGCACCTCCCTGAGACAGAGCTGTGTGAGCTCAAGCAAGCAGCCAGGCCTCTCTGGGCCCCAGCTTCTTCAGCTGTAACGGGGGCGATGGTGATCACACCATGGCCGTGGGCAGTGAATGAGGTGAGAAATGTAAGCGCAGAGCTCACAGACTGCCCAGGAGAGCAGATTTCATTGGTTTCAAATCTGTCACTGCTGTGTCTAATTCTGCGTTCCCAAAACTCCCGTGAGACTGGGCCCTTTCTGGAGACCTTGGGGCTTTACGCCTCGCCTGCTCCATGGTTCCTAAGCAAGTGCACCCTAGTCCCACGGTCCCGGGGAAGGAGCCCAAGAATGGGCAACTTCATGGAGAGGTCCCCAATGCCTCCAGAGGCTTGGGATGAGGGGAGAGGGGATGGGAGGACAAGACGGGGTTCAGTGGCACTCCAGGATGATTTAAGACCAGAAGCAGTGGGTGGACCCCGCAGCGGGTGGGCCGAGGCTAGCGGACAGAGGAAAGGATGGAGGAGAGCCCAGAGGCACACCTGTGACAGGTGAGTCAGGACAAGACTGCTGTGTGATGGTGCTTCAGGTGCCTGGGGCCCCCTGCTGGTGGGGCCGTGCATTCACCCTGTCAACTGACAGCCACAGTGCAGGCCCAGGGGTGGGATACCAGGACCCATCCTTGGACAGAGGAGCGGCCACCGTCCAGGCATGCTCCCTGCTCCTGACGTGCAGGCGCCCTGCCCCGCCGCTCTGGCTTTCCCGAATCGTTTCGGCACTCCGGGGGGATGCCAGACATGTGGGAAACAAGAGGAGCTCAGCGGTAAGACCAGATGTGGGAGGGTGTCAGTACTCTGCAGAGAGGAAATTAAGGGCTGAGAAGAGAAAAGGGAAGCAAAGGGGATGGCAGAGCTGTGCCACCTGCTAAGGGGTCCCCAGCACCTTTGGAACCTAAAGCAAGTTGGGGCCGTGACCTGAAGGTGCTGGTCAGGAGGCACAGGGATGCTGTTCCAGGGCCTAAGGCAGTCCAGGGGTGATGACTTCTAGTGCCAGATGCTGACTTGGGGTGAGCCACACCCCATCTCTGAGCTGTCTGTCTGCAAAATGCAGAAAATAACACCTGCCCATCCTGCTCTGCAAGGTCTCCGGCTCTACGTGGTCTCCGGCTCTACGTGGTCTCCGACCACGGTGCAGACACAGAAACACTGCGCACGGCCTGGGAGAAGGAGCCGGCCTTGACGCACTTGGAGACAAGGGTGTGGTCCCGGCTCTGCCCCCACCAGGTTCACGGGGTAGCTGGGCAAGCCCTGCCTCTTTCTCTAGGACTCAGTTTCCTTCTTTAAGAAACTGAGATGCCTGCAGTACACACAACTCAAAAAACAAAAAACCAAAACCACGCCACAAACCACGCCACAAAAAAAAAAAAGCACACTCGAGAAAAAAAAAGAAAGAAAAAGCCAGCCCTTTCCCCAAACCTCAGTGCCATGGGGGCCAAGGACACAGGCCGTGGAGGCTGCTGGGTCTTTACCTTGGCAGAAGTGGCTGACTGGCGGAGAGTGCCCGATGCATAACCACAGAGAAACTATCACAGGAGCCACAGTGCGGGGTGAGATGGAGGAGGGGCGAGGAGAACACGGTGGGTCAGAAAGCGGAGGCCAAACCCACCAGGGAGAGAAGAGGACCCTCAGGGCAGAGGTCTGGGCCCCTTGGGGCTGGGGCAGCAGAGGCACCTGGATGGTCACCGAGCGGGCAGTGGCTCTGCCCTCCCTGGGAGTCCCCCCTCCGTCCCTGTGCACCCTCCAAGGAGCCATGAGGCAGGAGGGAATGTGAGGTAAAAAGGCAGGTGACCCTGCAGGAAAACGCCCACGAGCACCACTCTAGGGACAAGGGAAGCAGAGAAGGCAGGAAATCCCACACCCCTGTCTGGGGCTCTGGGCTGGTGCAGATACGGCTTTTGTGCCATTTCTCCAAACACCCACAGCCACCGTGTCCTTGAGGCTGGGCATGCTCTGGTGGCTGGTGTTCCCTGTTAGCAGCAGGAGGTCTGGGTGGGGAAGGGGGACTCCCGTGGTAAACTGAGTCCTGACCTGTCTCTCACGTGACCCTTCTCTGGGCCTTGCACCCTACCTGCACACCCCCAGTCAGTACAAGGGGACCAGAGCGGGGATCTTAGAGGCCTCCTCACTCCCCCCTAGCAACCACGGCAAAGCGCCATCTGGGCCCTGCGGCCAGAGGAACTCAGCTGAAGCAGCAGAACAAGGGGCACCTAGACACCAGCCCGGCTTCTGGGGCCCTTTCCTGCCCAGTGGGAGCCCTGTCCCAACATTACCATGGCGACGTCGGCCTGGAAGATCTGCTTGATGAACTTGTTCCTGGAGGAGTGGACCAGCTGGATGATGTCTCCGTGCAGGGTGTCCCGGTTCTTCTCCAGGAAGCCTGGGCAGCAGCAGAGAGCGGTCACGCCTCCCAGGCCAGCGGCCTCCTCCGGACCAGCCTCAGCCCCGCCCCAGATCCTCCCCACAGGCCGGGAGGAGCCTCAGATTCACCTAGTTCACCCACGTCTGTGTTACAGTGGGGGACACTGGGGCCTGGGGAGGACAGCAGCTGGCCCAGGCCACGGAGAAGTGAGGGCCCAGCCGGAACTAGAGCTCTCTCTCCCCAGCCACACGGTGCCCCTCCCGTCCTGGTCAGAGAGGCGGCAGGAGGTCTGTGCCCGAGAGCCAGCGGCGCACCCTCCTGACTGAACCACCGCAGTGCCCGAAATGCCAGCCTCAGTCTTTTAAACAACGGAGTCAAAGGCCCTCATTAAGTAAGCGTGTCATCTGGGAGAGAATACTTGTGGGTCTGGTACCAGCTAAGAGTAAAAACAATAACTAAAAATAGCTTGCCTTATGTTTTACAATATGCCTTCACAGCTCCGGTGCTCACAATGCCCCCCTCTCCCCCGCCCCGCCCCACCGGAGATGTGGGACAAGCAGGAATTATCTTCTCATCCCACGAGGGAATAAACCGATGTTCAGAGAAGCTAAGCCAGGTGCCGAACACCACAGAGCAAGCCACAGGCGGAGTTAAGGCTCAAACCCAGGCCCCCTGGTGCCAGCCCAGGGGTGCCCCTGCACCACACAGACCCCAGAGAAGGCTGTCATTCCCAGGGACTGGGGGCTGGTTAAGGGTGGGGCAGGAGTCAGGGCCCAAGGGCTGGGAATGCTCGAGGGGGAGGGACGCTGCAGAGGGCAGCACCCTCTCCCCGCAGGGCTCAGGCTGCCTTGGCTGGCAGAGGGCACAGAGACCCAGCGTTGGGCGGCCCAGCTGGTGTCTGAGGAGGGGCGAGCTGCAGGAGGCACTTGGTAGCAGAAGAGCAGGCCCTGGGGCTGGGATGGAACTGTAGGGCTCTAGCTAAAGCCCCATGACAGACTCACTACGGGACCCTAGGAAGGTCCCCTCTGGGCCTCAGCTTCCTCATCTATCAGGTGGGTGACAGTGCTCACAAGCTGTGGCTTCTCTTCAGGTCACCTAACACCATCCACGTCATGAATGAAATGCTGCATTGAAACAGGGCTCCATGCACTGCTCAAAGCAACTCAAAACTGGCTAGTGATCTTAGGCAAGTCATTTCATTAACTGGGCCCTGGTCTGCAAATCCGTAAAAGGGGAGGACCTTCATGTTCCCTCCGGATCTGACATCCTATAATTCTGTAACTTCATGTCCAGTTCGCTCAGTCTTCAATTCTGTGTCCTCAGCAACAGGAAGCCTGGTGCATAATAAATGCTCAGTGAATGCTGGCTGAACTGAACTGAAAAACGCAATCCTCTGTTACTACAAAGGATCTATTGGTTTGCCCAACAGTCTCGAACGTAATGTTGGCCTTTTTCTTTCTAACTAAAGAAAGATCCCTAGCTGTCTGGGATCTCACATCCAGTATTTGAAGGAGGACTGAGCAGCCTCCAGATTCCATCCCTGCAGCCTGACCCCCTGGTACACCCTGCCGCCTCTGGACTGACAACAGGGAAATACTATACTGATGGCACTTATTCTGAATTTCGCTGGCTCAGACTGTGGGTGGGACCCTTTGGGGCTGAATGGCAGGAGCTCAGTGTAGACACACCCCACAGCTGAAGCCCACTGGGGGCTGTCCCTTTACTCCAGGGTGGGAGGGGTGCAGTTGGCTGGGATGGTCTGCAGGCTTTTGACAGACACCCTGAAAGAATTCCAAATGGGATAAACTTGACTGTGTTCTGACCCTCTTCTTGACTTCTAGCTTAAAAGTGACCCCAATTTCATATCCCAGCAGGAAAGAAGTGCATCCCCTTCAAAGCTCACCCTTGGTCTGGTTGCTGAGTCTTGGGGGGTAACAGGGTTGGTTCTGGGCCTGGCTGTGCATCCAATGGGCTATGTCACATAAGGACAGTTAAAGCCCCCCGAGAGCCTCAGTGCCCCATGTGTCTGAAAGAGCACCGCACCCACCCCCGAAGAATTGAAAGCAGGACCCAAACACACTCGTACACCATGTTCTCAGCAGCAGTATTTGCAGTAGCCAAAAGGTGGAAGCAGCTGAAATACCCACCGACAGATGAATGGAGAAACTAAAGGGACGCAGGCTGTAACAGGTGTGAACCTTGAGGACATTACGCTAAGTGAAATAAGCCAAACACAGAAGGACAAATAATGCATGAGCCCCCTTACACGAGGTACTTAAAACAGCCAAATGCATAAAGACGGAGAGTACCGTACAGGGCAGCAGAGGTTGCAGGGGCAGGGAACTGCTGTCTAAGGGGTGAAAGTGCCCACTAGGGGTGGGGACTGGGCTCTGGCAGTGGGTGGGGGTGATGGCTGCCCTCTCTTGCGAACACACTTGTCACAGAATTGTAGACTTAAACATTGTTAAGATAGCCAATTTTATGTTGTATATATTTTACTACAATTTTTTAAATAAAGGTCATCGATCCCTATGTGTCCTCTCTGTGTTCGGGACCCTGGTGTCCCTGTCCTGGGCTGGAGAAGGGTGAGGGAGGGAGGGGCACAGGGCAGGGATGCCTGGCGGCCAGCGCGCCTGTACCTTGGCTCTCATAGTAGACGACACCGGCGAAGTGGTTGATGCCAAACTGGGTCTCGTAGTTGTTCTTGGGAGGGATGTAGTTCGGGTTGAGCTTGTGCTGGGAGTTCAGCTTGTGCAGCATGGTGGTGTCCGTGCCCTGCGGGGACCGGGGGCAGCTGTCATGCCCGCCCCCCTCCCCACTCCCCTCAGCCTCCAGCTCGCTCCACCGCCTGTGCTGCCCTGGTCCTGCACCCCCTCTTCTGTCTTTCTCAGGAGCTTCCCTCCCTCTGTCCACAGCCCACACAGGGTCTCGCTGGGCCTCCGCCCCACTCTGCTCGGTGGACGAAGTGGACAACACAACGGTGACAGTGCTTTCCAGTTCAGAAAATCTGTTGCTGAGGGTAAAGTCTGGAGCCGTCCCTCCCCCACACCGAGACACAGTCCGTGTCTGGAGCACCTATTCTGCGCCAGCTGCATGCTTACATCTCACCGTCTGGTGCAGGGCCCAGTAGACTGTAGGTGATTCCCAAACATCCCAGGAATGCATGTGAACTGGCCCCGAAAGGCAGGTGTCATGGGCCCCATTTCACAGGTGAGGAGAGCCGGGGCTCAGTGCAGGGGACCCGCCCGGCCGCAGGCCCACCTTGGGGAACTTGCTCTCCTCGTCGATGAGGGAGATGATGTTCATGGGCTTGTTGGCAATCATGTCCAGGGCGTCCTGGTTGTCGGTGAACTCAATGTGCAGCCAGTCGATGCTCTCCAGGTCGTACTCCTCCTGCTCCAGCTTGAACACGTGCCGCACGAAGAACTGCTGCAGGTGCTCGTTGGCGAAGTTGATGCAGAGCTGCTCGAAGCTGGGGGGTTGCAAAGGACAAGGGGGGCAAATGGGCGCTGCTGAGGCCCTGCTCCGCCGCACAGGGCCCACCTCTGCCTTCCTGTGCACTGTGCCCTCGAGAGCACTGTTCCCATCAAGGACTCGCCCACTTCTGAGGCGGGGCAGCATTGTCAGGTCCAGCCCCATCAGTGTGCAGGAGAGGCCACCCAGGCCCCTCAGCGAGTCAGAGGGAGAGTTAAAGCTAGGGCCCGGGGCTCAGGCCCCAGTTCAGGACCCTTTGCCTGCATGGCCAGACTCTGGGGACTGCTGGCAGGGGCCCAGTCCCCTGGCAGAGGGGACGAGCCAAGGCCAGGGCAGGGGCCTGGAGAGACCCCACAGTGTCAGCAGGACCTGGGAAGGGGGCTGATGAGCTTTGGAAGCAGAGCCCTATCAACGTGGGAGTTTGGTGAGGCTGGGGGAGGACTCGGAGACCCCCACACATGACAGGAATTGAAGTGACTGGCCAGATGCCACATAGCTAGGAAGTGGGGCAGGCATGGCTGCCTGCCGCCTGGGCCCCACCTAGGCCTGCTCCATCTACCTGCCCCTCCAATCATTCCCCAAGAGTGTGGGACCCCATGCATGACTAAGACCCCCAACTCAACCTTGGCTCACCAGCCTCCCCTGCTCTGAGGTGGCTGCAGCTTAAGTACTGGGCAGGTTGGCAGTAGGGCCTGGCAGGGGCCTCCCGCCCCAGCCCAGCCCAGCCCCAGCCCCAGCCCCTGCCCCAGCCCCAGCCCCAGCCCCAGCCCCAGCCCCAGCCCAGCCCCAGCCCCAGCACTCCCTTGCTGGGCTGGCCTCAGCTGACCCAGGGGACTGGAGGGGATGGGAAGGAAAGGGAGAAGGCCCACCAGGATGACTGGAGCCAACTGTCCAGCGGCCTGGCAGGGGGTGCATGAACCAACTAAATGTAGTTTAAAGGGAGAGATGTGACATTTATCATGTCCATGTTGTGGAAGACAGTTCCCATACGGCAGAGCCCCACACGGTACCTGTTCACAGCAAAGTTCTCAAACCCGAAGATGTCCAGGAGGCCAATGGACCGGCGAGAGCTCTTCACGTCCTGGGGGGGAGGCTTGTAAATCGCGGCATTGATCTTGTCTACAATCCACACGAAGAGCCGCCCGTAGATGCCCTGAGGATGAGGGCGGCCGCATCAGCTGCTGGGCTCAGCCGCACCTCCAGAGGGGACAGGCCGAGCCCCTTCCGCGGAGCGGCACGCTCTTCGCAGCCCCACGCCTGTACTCAAGCTGTTCCCTCTGCCTGGAGCACCCTTTTCTGCTTGAACAATTCCTACTCATTTGTCAAAGGTTCCCCAAGACACCTTCCCCAACCTCACAGTTCAGGAAGGAACCCTCCTCTGGGCTCCCATTTCTCCATCCTTCTCTGTCTCCCCACCAGCTCTGAGCATCTTGAGGGTCCCAGAGCCCAGCACAGGGCCCAGAGCAGGGAGGGGCGCGATAGGCAGCAAGCATGTGACTGTGCAAACAGGCAGGATTCGGAGCCCTTCCTGTCCAACCCAGCCCCTCTTCAGTGTCTTCTTTGAAGAGACCAGAGAGGATGCCCTTGGGCTGAGAACAGCACAGCAGACAGAGTGCCCAAAGAATGTGGCCCAGAATGAGGTCCAAAGGGCTAGAGATCAAAGCAGGCCGGAGTGGAGGGCCTGAGGGAACCAGAGGTGGCAGGGCCCCTGGAGGGCACAACCCCCGCCCTTCGGGGCTCAGGGGAAGGCAGACTCTTGCCCAGGCCCCAGACAAAGTCAACAGCCACGTCCTGGGCCCCAGGGCAGGCCAGGATCATGGCCCAGATGTCCACCAGCTCTGTGGACGCCTCGGCTCCTGCCCATCCACTACCCATCCTCCCAAAGGGCGGGGAGAGCAGGGTCGCTGCACAAACCCACCTTGACAAAGGCATCTCGGACATCCAGCGCCTGCTCCCTGCTGAGCGGGGTGGACACCGTCTCCCCGCGCGTGATGATGGTGCGGCTGGTTAGGCAGTTCATCAGGTCTGGGGGGTTCACCTGGTGGGCGACATCCAGGTGCACACACAGCCACTCACCAGCTGGTCCCTCCCTAGGACCCCCAGCACACTTAGAACCCCTCCCTCCCGCTTTCCAACCAGGCCTCACTTGGACTGCCCCCCACTAAAAATGCCCTTCCCCACAGCCCTCTAGCCAAGCCCTCCCCCGCCACCAAATCCTATCCAAACACTGCTGTGGGGGAACTATCTCTGAGAGCCCCCACCTGTCACCCCAGCAGGTCACCTGTCCCTCCAGGACTGGCCCTGACTCTGGCTTCACTGGCCGCAGTTTTCCAACCCAGCAGAGCCTAGTACATGTTTGCTAAATGTCTGACTGACTCACTCAGGGCTTCCAACCCCGGTCCCATCAGCCCCCACCGCCCCAGGAGCAGCTGGGCCAAGACTGGGCTCACACTGCAGCTGGGCAGCAGTGCGGCTCCCCAGTTCGGGGCCTACTCCTCCCGGGGGCCTGCGCCCAGCCCAGATCCTGTACACAGTGGTTCTTGGTGTTGAATTTCTCCACCCACCCAGCCCCCAAACCTGAAGTCAAACCTGTCCCTCTGGGAGAGAGAAGAGCAGCCCTGGGGACAGAAGACCAGGCACTGACCTCGAGCAAGGATGCAGCTGTGGCCAGGGACGGGGAGAAGAGGACCTCGCAGGCATCCAGGTTTTCAAATGTTCGGGCTGTCAGCAGCAGGAGGGCGCAGCATCAGGCAAGGGGGTGGGCATGGGGGCTAGGGGGGTGTCTAAGGGGACCAAAGGCCACCCCTGCTCTTGGGGGGCTGCTCTGTCCACAGAGGGCACCGTTCGGTGATTAAACCCTTCCCTGGGTTGTTGTATGTTTGATGCGTGTTCTCATCATGAACTGTGAGCACACCACGAATGTAGAAACCGTGTGAGTCCCAGCCCCCAAGTCACAGACACTGGCAGTCCCACCCCTCCCCCGACCTCCACTCCGGACTCCCAGGGCACTCAGTGGCCCCTACCAGACAGGCTTTGTGAACTCGCTTAGCTTCAGACCTGACACTCTCTGTCCTTCCCCACCCGGGTCCTGCTTTCTCAGGCCTCGGAGCCTTTGCACACACTCTTCCTTCGGCCTGCTGTGCCCTTTCTTCTTGTCTCTTAGTCTTTTCAGACTCACTAGACTGTGAGGCCCTTAGAGCTGGGATTATTCATTCATTCACCAAACAGACTCTCCCACAGGGACAGTTTTGACTAAAGCTCAGGCTTTTACTCTGTCTAGGGACCATGTTGGGGACCAAGGGCAAGAGCAAAGTGGGACTGGGTGCCTTGCTCAGAGGACCACCTCCCAGCCTGGCGCATAGTAGGTGCCCAGGGAGTGTTGAGTGAGTGAACATGTTCTTTCCTGCCCTTTCCCCTTTTCTGAAGATGACTATTCAGTCACTCACACATTAGTATGAATTAATTTAAAAATTTACAAACAAAAAAACTCTTACCCTCTTTGACCTTAAAGAAGAAACCAAATTTGAAAGTGGCCTTAAAGAGACAAGACTTCCGGCCAAGATGGAGATGTAGATAGACATACTGTGCCTCCTCGCACAACCAAAATAAGGACAACAAAAATTTAGAAACAAAAAAACAACCAGTACTGCCAGAAAATTGAACTGTATGGAAGTCCGACAACCAAGGAGTTAAAGTAGACCCATTCATCCAGACCAGTAGGAAGGGCAGAATCAGGCGGCTGGGTGGAGAGGGTCGCTGCAAGAAAAGCAGTGGCTGGCGGACACCAGGCGCACAAGGCAGTAGTGGGTAGACCCAGCAAGGCAGTGTATGGTGGAAGGGCATTGGTGCGCAAGGCTGCTGGCAGACCAGTTGTTCCCACATTCGCGCAGATAAACCAAGTGAAACTGGGGAGCGAAACAGACCGCTCAACCCAGGGGGGCTCCAGAGAGAGGAGATAGAGCCTCAAACACCGACTGAAAACACCTATGGGGGTTGAGGTGCTGGGAGAGACTCCCAGCCTCACAGGAGAGTTTGTTGGAAAGACCCACAGGGTCCTAGAATGTACACAAACCCACCCACATGGAAATCGGCACCAAAAGGGCCCAGTTTTCTTGTGGGTAGCAGTGTAAGTGACTGAAATCCGGTAGAGAGCGGAGCAAGCGCCATTGTTCCCTCTTGAACCCCTCCATCCAGAGGCAGCATCACAACCCAGCCACTGGGTTGCCCCGCCCTGGTGAACACCTAAGGCTCCACCGCTCAGTACATAACAGTTGTATCAAGACAAAAAAAAAAATGGCCCAAACAAAAAAACAGATCAAAGCTCCAGAAATAATACAACTAAGTGACCGAGAGATAGCCAACCTATCAGATGCACAGTTCAAAGCACTGGTGATCAGGATGCTCACAGAATTGGTTGAATTTGGTGGCAAATTAGATGAAAAAGTGAAGGCTACACTAAGTGAAATGAAGAAAAATGTACAGGGTACCAATAGTGATGGGAAGGAAACTGGGACTCAAATCAATGGAGTGGACCAGAAGGAAGGAAGAAACAACCAAACAGAAAAGAATGAAGAAACAAGAATTCAAAAAACTGAGGAGAGGCTTAGGAAGCTCCAGGACATCTTTAAACAATCCAACATCCGAATTATAGGGGTACCAGAAGGAGAGGAGGAACAGCAACAAGTGGAAAACTTATCTGAACAAATAATAAAGGAGAACTCCCCCAATCTGCAAAGGACATAGACTTCCGGGAAGTCCAGGAAGCTCAGAGAATCCCAAAGAACTTGGACCCAAGGAGGAACACACCAAGGCACATCATAATTACATTAGCCAAGATTAAAATGAAGGAGAGAATCCTAGAAGCAGCAAGAAATAAGGGGACAGTCACCTACAAAGGAGTTCCCATCAGACTGTCAGCTGATTTCTCAAAAGAGACCTTGCAGGCAAGAAAGGGCTGGAAAGTATTCCAAGTCATGAAAACCAAGGACCTACATCCCAGATTGCTCTATCCAGCAAAGCTTTCATTTAGAATGGAAGGGCAGATAAAGTGCTTCTCAGATAAGGTCAAGTTAAAGGAGTTCATCATCACCAAGCCCTTATTATATGAAATGTTAAAGGGACTTATCTAAGAAAAAGAAGATAAAAAACATATACAGTAAAATGACAGCAAACTCATAATTATTAACAACCACACCTAAAACAAAAACAAAAACAAACTAAGCAAACAACTAGAACAAGAACAGAACCACAGAAATGGAGATCACATGGAGGGTTAGCAACAGGGGAGTGGGAGGAGGAGAGAGGGGGAAAGGTACAGAGAATAAGTGGCATAGATGATAGGTAGAAAATAGACAGGGGGAGGGCAAGAATAGTCTGGGAAATGTAGAAGCTAAAGAACTTATGACACATGGACATGAACTAAAGGGAAGAATGTGGGTGGGAGGGGGTGTTCAGGGTGGAGTGGAGTGAAGGGGGGAATGGGACAACTGTAATAGCATAATCAATAAAATGTATTTTTTTAAAAAAGGAAGTGGCCTTAAAGGGCGAATAGTCCACCCCCATATGCTTTATCTGTACATCTCTATGGTGGAATTTCAGCACCGCGAAACCACACCTGAGGCTAGCAGATCTGTTCAAACCTATGTCAGGTGCATTCCCCCTAAGAGGGTACATGCTGAGGCAGAAACAGCCACCTGGACTCCTGGGCAGTCAGGGGTCAGGCTGCCCTTGGCTCCAGTGCGGGGTGGGGGAGTGGAGTGCCAGTCGGGCCCTCACCCTCATACTGCAGGTTGCCCAGGTGCAGGATGGAGGCCAGGAGCTTTGAGATCTCCCAGTTCTCAGTGTCGGTGAACATGAGCACCTTCATGGCGGAGCGGATGTTGGCATACTCCTGGCTGTCCTCCCGGCCCTCACAGGTTATGCAGTTACCCTGGGGGAGAGCAGGTGCAGGAGGGCATCAGGGGCCCAGAGAGGCAGTTCCTGAGCCAGAGGGCCCTCCTGTCCAGCCAAGTTAGCCTGGGGCTCTGGGCATGGCGAGCACCCCGACTCCTCCAGGAAGTCTCGAGAGCTCCCGCCTGGGCATCTCAAGAACACATTTCCCGTATCTGGAACCCTGGAGGCCCGATTTCTCGTGAGTAGGAGGAGCGAGGCCACTGACACCAGGCCTGGTCCATTGCCCTTCCTGGCAAGCCCAGCCCCTAGGCCCTGCTGTGCTCCCCTCTGGCTGTGGTCACCCACCCTCAGGGACTTGAACCCCTCACCAGGAGCAGCTGGTGGGAGAGCACTGCCAGGGCTGGCCCCACTGTGTGTGTGTGTGTGTGTGTGTGTGTGTGTGAGTGAGAAAGTGTGTCAGGCTAGCCAGCTTACAGGACGTGTCCAGGAAGACTGGTCACGCCTATGGCACACACATACACACACGCACGCATGCACCCCTCAGGTGTCATTGCCCACACTGTGTCCACACAGCTCAGCCCAACTCCAGGCAGCCCACAATAGGGCCTCCCCAGGACAGCCGGCACCCCCAAGCCAGCCTGCTGTGTGCCTGGTCGCCCACTTAGCTCTGGGCAGTGGCAATGGTCCTGGGGCCTGTGCCTCCTCGGTGGCCTGCCAAAAGCAGGAGGCTGGCACCAGAGCCCTGCAATCCGCGAGCCCTCGAGTAGGAAGCCACAGCGGCCCTACACTCCAGGGGGCCTGGGGGGTCCCGGGCTTCCCGTCCCCTGAGACTGAACCCACACAGCCGAGGTGTACAAGCAGGGTTGTGCGCAGGTACACATGGGGGTGTGTGTCTGTGTGTCCCAGGGTCTGGGACACCCACACACATTTAGGAATGTGTATCTGTGGTGAGCATCTCTCTAGATGTGTGCAAGCGGGTGTGTTCCCAAGCACAGGCCTCATGGCAGCCCGAGGCCAGGGCAGGCTAGGGCAGGGAGGGGCGCACAGGCTGCCCTCACCTCACTGCGGGGGGTGTCCCGCTCCCCAGACGCCCCACCTGGGCCTTACCATAGCCAAGTAGTTGTAGTCCACGGCCTGGCCCAGGCCCAGCTTCTTCTTCTGGTCCTCGCCCATGCCCTCCAGCATGCAGTAGAACACGTGGTAGTTCCTCTCATCGGGGGCCTGGGGATGTGGGCACAGGTGTTGGGGTCAGGGGCACGCAGGCAGCAGCCTAGGGACACCTGAGGCTATTCGGACAGTGGACACCACGCAGCGTTGCGGCCCGGGGTCTGGTGCAGGGACAGCTCTGCCCCGGGGCACGGGCCCACCTGGCGACAGACTCGCGACTTCTCCAGCAGGTACTGCTCGATCCTGGCGCCCTCGATGGCGCCCCGCTTGTTGAAGTGGATGTCGATGTACTTGCCGAAGCGGCTCGAGTTGTCGTTGCGGATGGTCTTGGCGTTCCCGAATGCTTCAGGGTGGGTAGAGGGTCACGGGCAAGGTCAGCCCCCACCCAGCCCCCCAGTCCCCCCCTGAGATCCCTGGCCCTACCTTCCAGGATGGGGGTGGCCTCCAGCACCTGCTGCTCGATCCAGGAATGCTGCCCACTGATGGCCGCCAGGAACTGCAGGATCAGCTTCGTGCTCTCTGTCTTCCCTGCCCCGGACTCCCCGCTGCGGAGGACGTCCGGAGAGCTCGTCACAGTCTGCACTGCCCCTCGCCTCGGAGCTTCAGCCCAGGCTGCTCCCCCCACCAGCCCTCCCCCATCTGTGAAATGGGCTGACAACCTAGACCTTCCCGGGCTGGGGAAAGGCTAACGGGGTTCATTGCTCCACCACAGCTGAAGGTCACTTTCCTCGCCCTTCATTCAGACGTGCACGCCCCTCCGCCCTTACTTGACACAGAGCACAGCACGTGTCAGATGCTCAGTCGGTCGTGCTTTGTCCTTTTACACCCTGCCCAAGGAAGACAGGATCCTGAGCTTTCAACCGACCCTGACTTTACAGGAGCCAGCAGTGAATAAGGTTGGCCTCAAAAGCTAACATGAGCTTTGGTAGCATTAATGGAGATATAAGACCTGGGAAAGAGAAGGTGATTCTCTGTATTATGAGACATTAGCAGAGCTCTTGGGCGGGGCTCTCTGCACCACACAGGGAGAGGAAGAGTTGTTTTGGGCCACACATTAAATACACTGTGACATGTAATCACACACAAAAAAAATCTAAAGTTTTAAGTAAATTTACGATTTTGCGTTGGGCTGCATTTCAGCCATCCTGAGCTGCGGGGCCGCATGCAGGGCCCCTGGTTGGACACCCCTGCGAGAGGGTTAAGCCCGGGGCCCCACGCTGGTGTGGGCGCGCCCACCTGATGATGCAGCACTGGTCACGGCTGTTGCGTTTCATGTTGAAGTAACAGTTGTCGGCAATGGCGAAGATGTGCGGGGGCATCTCCCCGATCTTTTTGTTGGTGTACTGGCGGATGTGCTCCGGCGAGTAGATGGACAGCAGCTGGTAGGGGTTCACAGCCACCAGGATGGAGCCCGTGTACGTCTGTGAGGACAAGGGACGGGGGCTCGCCACTTCCCGTGTGGGAGGCTCTGACTCCCGAGAGCTCCGGTTCCGCCTGCTCCGCCCCCGTGGGAGGGGCGGCGCTGGCTTTTCGACCCCTCGGCTCTGGAGTCAGAATCCTGTCCCCCTCCCCCGCCACTATCGGGGCAGGTCTTCAGACTAGTACTGGCCCAGAGGAGGTGTCTGTGACATGGGATGGAGGGAGAAAGGAAATGAGATGGGAGGGAGAGAGGGTCTCTGAGCCTTGATTTCTTTATCTGTAAAATGGGCATAAAGCAACTGTTTATGGAATTGAAGAAAACCGATAGCACACTGTAGGTACTCCTCGAATGCTGGCCACCATCTTCATCTCCAAGCCCTGTAGCCCACACTTCTGGAGGGAAATTCTAAACCTTTCTAGGGCAGAGGGAACGGAACCAAGCCACGAAGAGCTGAAGGGGCTGCAGGGGCAGGTGGTTTGGGCGCTGGGCGGGCCCAGTCCCCGAGCTCTGGGCACAGAGGCTCCAGACACCCTGGGCAGCACAGGCTCCAGGGCCAGCCGCCCTCAGGGAGCCGTCTGGGTGCCTCCTCCCTGTGGGCTCCTCCCTCATGCACAGAATGGCCACCTGTGTGCAAAAGTTCCTGCTGCGGGCGGGCCCTGCCGCACAAGGGACAACAAGGCTGCCAGCACAGTGAGGCACTCAGGGGTTACTTCTCCCACCTCCTGCCCCTCCCACCCCAACCTGAAAAAGGCAGGCCCAGCCTGTGATAGGTGATGGGTGTGCGACATCTGGGCCTGGACAGGCTGAGAAAGATGAGAGCTCATGGGGGAGGTGACAGCCCTGTCCACCCCTCCCAACTCGGGTTCAGCACCCTCTGTTGGGGCCAGTGCCGGACCCCAGCAGCCTCGGCCTGCGGTGGCCACATGGGAGAGGCCCTGCTCCTGGCACCAGGGAACACGCCCAACCCGGAGCCGGGCAGCCCTGGGGGCACCTGGCAGTCAGACTCTGGCCCTGGTTCTGTCTACCCCAGGCCAGGAGCCCCGCCAGGCACCGCCCTTCCCTGGGACCCAGAGGACTCTCCTCTTCCTCCCTGCTCTCCTCTAAGCAGCCCACGCCAGAAGCAGCCCAGCCTCACCATACTGGCCAACTGACCATGCACAAGAGCCCAAGCGGGAAGGGATGGGGCGGGACGGGGACGGAGGCTGAAGGCGGGCAGCCAGGCTAAGCACACGTGGAGAGCTGGGCCGCTCTGGGCCGCTCTGTGCCATGCTCGCCTGGCTGCCACAGCCAGTCTGAGGTGGGGAGGTGAGGAGCAGGAGAAAAGGAAACTGGTCAGTGGAGAGCAGGGAGACGAGGTCCTTCTCTACCAATACCCCCCTACCAGCCCAGGGCGGGGTCACGTTCTCAGAGCAGGACCCGCCAACCTCCAGCCCCAGGACACCCCTGCCACCTGCCCCTGCAGCTCAGCCCTGTCCAGCTGTGGGAACCAGCTAGACTCTGATCTCTGGCTGGGGGAGTGACCACAAGGAACATCCCTTTGACAGACCACTTGAGTCTCTAAGCCTCAGATTGCTCACCTGTAAAGGGGATGGTTAACACCCACCTCCCAGGCTGTTGTAAAGACCACAGGGCGTAACCTTCACCTGGCGCAGAGTGGCTGTCCAGAGTGCCACCTTCCTTTCTCTTTGTACCCCCTTAACAATGTGACGCTCACCCACCTGGCCCACGGCCACCACAGGGCACAAGCTGGCTTCACACAGTCACTCAAGAACCCGAGGCACACAGGGAGGCTGACAGCTAGACGCTGGGGCCAGGGAGGGAAAGCCCGGGGCTATGGGGCCTCAGAGGGGGCCGGTGGGTTCCTCGAGGTAGGGGTGTGAGAGAGGGGGAGATGAGGTCTCTCACTGGGAATCAAGCACAGAAGCATGGAAGGGCATGACATTTGGGAAGTCTGCTGGGAAAGGTCACCTGGGCAGCCGTGTGGGGGTGGACAGCAGCCGCTGAGGCCGGAGGCAGAGCTGTATTTCAGACCTAACGAACCAGTCACAAGGGAGGGGCGTCAGAGCCAAACAGAGGTGGCCTGAGAGCAAGCTCCGTGACCCAGAGCAGGAAAGGGGCCATGACAGAGAGGGCTGAGGGCACGCTAAGACCCAGGAGAGGGCCTCCCGGGGCTGGGGCTGGACCCTCTAGTCCCACCGGGGCTCCCAGGCCCTCTCTACTACATCCACAGTCCAGAGGGCCTCCTGAACACCAGGCCTCTCGTCCCGTGCCTCCCGGGCATCCCCACCCGATGACCACTCCGGAAAGAGTGGAACTTCTGTCCCTCCCCAGCCTACTCCTCCTCAGCCTCCCAGCTCAGCCAACAATGCCATCAGCATCCTCACCCAGGCAGGACAGGACCTGGGACCCCTCCCTCGGCACCTCCCTCTCCTTCACACCAGCCCACCTGTGTCCATCAGCATGCCCACCCCCCAGCCAAGCACCAGGATGCACTTGGGGGACTGTGGAGCTGGCAGCAGAAGAAACAAGAGGTTTGGCCACTGCTGGCCTGAGCCCCAGGCCCGCCTGCCCATCTCTGGGCCTCAGTGCCCATCCATCCCCTCGGCAGCTCAGCATTGCTTCCTGAGCCCTCGGGCCCTGTGTGTCCGAAAGTCCACAGTCAGCAGACAGTGAATCCCCACCTGCCCAGCACAGGTCCCTTGCTCAGGTCTCCAGTGATGAAACCTGCCCTGTGAGGCCACGGGCTAGGCCGAGGACAGACGGCGACTGCTCCCAAGCCAGGAACACAGCACACAAGGCCCCTAAGGGCCTCCAAGACCCCAGGAGGGTTTCAAGAGGCCTCTCTGGGGCCAGAAACACACCCTAGGAGATGTGGCAGGAATCCATTTTACCTCAAGTTCTACCTCCTCCTGGAAGCCCTCAGATGTGCCAGCCCTCAGGCTCTATCTTAGCAAACCATGAAAACCAAAACACATCCTGGGACACCCCCCCTCCCAGGGTCACTCTCCACCTAAGAGGTCTCCTCATTTGCCAGAGGGAAGGCTGTGGCCAGAGAGTGGCAGAGAGTCCCCAAAGGCCACATGGCAAGACCATGGCCTCCCAGACCTCTGTTCAACATTAGGAAGTCATGGGTCCCTATCAACCCTGCCACCAGTTCCCTGCTGAGCCCTGGGACAGCCCTGGCCTTTGGGATCACTCTGTGAGAGATTACTATGTGTCCTGGGGGGGCCTCTCCTGTTTTCAGGGCCCGAGGCTGAGAGTGGCCCTGGGGTACTGTCTGTTCCTCAGGCTCCTGGAGGCGGACCAGCTGGAGCAGGCGAGCCCAGGGCAGACAGTTAGGGACAGGGTGTCTGCCCCGCTCATGGCTGTGAGTGGTGCGGTAATCTGAGGAAATCCTGGGTGCCTGGGGCTGGGCTCAGGGTAACCCAAGCCATGAAGTACCCGGGGGTTGCCATGGTTAGGGACAGGTATGGTTTCCGAGTGGGACGATGGCCCAGCTGCTCTTCAAAGCCCTGCTTTATCCTGCACCATCCCAGTCACAGAGCTGTGGAGTCAGCAAGTCAAGGAAACCTCGTTGAACACTGCGGTTCTTGAGAGTGACCCCCCAGGCCGACAGACACCCTGAACCTCAGGCCCATGGGCGGTTGGAGCTGAGGACCTTCTGGGAGCCACGGCCTGGCTTTCTGCTCAGAGCCTCTGTAACAGCAATGCAGATGCCTCCTCCCCGCTCCACCCCGGCCCTCCCTGCCTCCTCTTCCTCACCCAGAAATTGGTCAGACAGGTTTCCAGTGACACTTCTAACGAGGCAAATGGTGCAGACCTCGGGATTTTCTGGAGCGTGTGTAAACCTCTGGAATTCTTTCTTTCGACCCCCTAGTCAGCCCACTCAAGGACACGATGTCCAGGTTGATTTCTCCGTCAGCTGCCAGCTAGTCTGTCTACCCCCCAAAACGTCATGAACGAGACTCACTGATCCCAGACCGTCTGAAGTTTCCACCCCTCACACTTACAGATCCCGATGCTGCCTTTGTTCCTGGATTCCGTCCATAACCAACCCCCTCCCCTTCGAGGAACCAGTTTGCCTGCAAAATCACCAAACTACACCTAACATGACCAGCTACGTGCCTTTGAGTGATTCTCAGACAAGGTTTGCAGGGTCCCCAGAGCAGACAACTCCCACCTCACTCAGCTCCTCCCTGTGAAGGGGCCCTCCGCCTCCACCTCTGCACTGAGGGCAGTAGGGAAGTCAGCTCTGGCTGTGGCCTTCCTGGTGGGCAGGCAGGCAGCTCCCTGCTCACCCAGGGTCAGACCCCACCCGGCCTGAGTGAGCGGCTGCAGAGGGCCCCTCGACCCTCCTGTGTCTACCTGCTGTCCAGGGAGAGGAGCAAGGAGGGGTCCACCGAAAACTGGGGTGCATACCAGTGGATCCTCTTGGGGTACATCTGGCCTTGGCTTAAGTTCTAGCCCCACCGGGTTGGCTGAGCCTCACCGCTCCTGGCTGGAGGTGCTGCCATGCACCCGCCCCCCTTCGGAGGTTTGTTAGTACACGTGGCTTCCTGTGAAAGCAGCTCACTGAGCAGTGGGTGATGTCAGAAGCCCAGACACAGGCTTTCCTTGGGAGCTCGAAGTTACAGAGGGACCCCAGCAGCTGAGGGGCCACAGTGCCCAGGCTTCTGAGGGGAGGGACCCCTGGCTCCCAGAGCTCCCGGCTGTGCTTCCTCAGAGACAGCCCTGGGCTCCCTCAGACCCTTCCAGCCCTGTCTCCCCTGCTCCCCTTCCTGGTCCTGACGACCTGAGTGGCTGTGCTGCTCGCTCACCCGGCATGGTCCTGCCTCCAGCCTTCTGCTCATGCAGGGCCCTCTCCTGGATGCCATCTCTACCAGCCAGCCTCACCCACTTCCAGGGGCCCCACCACGGTCCCCGAGCTGAGAGTGACACCTCACTCCTCCAAGCCCTCGGAACCTTCCCTGCACTTCTCTCTGGCAGCGATCGCCGCCCCCCCCACCCCGAGCATGCCCCCCGCACCAGCCTGCCCAGGGCCTGGGGCCTCATTTAGGGCTCCCTCTGCTCTCTCCTGGTTGTTGTGCACCCACAGTTCCCTTCACCCCGAGCTGCTTGAGAAAGGGGCTGGGTCAGAGCCACGCAGTGACCCTAGCGCATGGCTGTGGCCCTGGCGAAACCTTGTGGAGTCTCAGTTTTCCTGTCTGTGTAACAGGACAACCGGACTAACAGTTCTGAGCATGGTCCAAAGCGCTCCGAGGGTCCCCAAGACCCTTCCAGGGAGACGGCAAGGCCTTTCCCTTCCACCACACATTAGAGAGGCCAGACTGTCTTCACACACTTCGATCAGAACAGCACAGCAGGCGGAGTGCGGAGCAGACAAGAGACTCCAACCGTCTTCTATCACAGCCAGACATTCAGGGTGCTTGAAAACACTGTGAAACAACCTCACTCTTCTCACTATTTTTTTTTAAATTTTGGCAAATATAGTTCTTTTTCATAAAAATGTTATCCTGTAGTGGCTTTTTATAGTTATTTTTAAATGGATTAACAGAATTATTAAAGGTTTTAGTTTTCATTTATAATATGGAAAACAACACAAGATGCCACTCACATAAATGCTCTTCCAGCTCCTCAATAATTTCTAAGAGCATGAAGGGTTCCTGGGCCAAACAGAGTGAGACCCTCTGGACTAGTGGTCCCGGTGGGCCCTTCTTGCTCTGACGGTTCCTGAGCCCACTTCTTGGGGTCACGCAGTCCGGGCTGAGAAGACTGCCTGCATTCGTCCTCCTCAGTTTAACGTGGAGGAGTGTGGGGTGTGTGTGTGAGTGGTGGCACCATGGAGTCTTGGAGGGATGCTCACAGAGCATGTTCCTTCCTCCATCCGCTTCCTTACGCACAGACTCCCAACCCATCTTCTCTGATCTCGAGGAGTCAGTAACAGGCAGGTCCTGAGCCCACAGCAACCCCAGGGGGCAGAAATTCTCTGTCTCTGGGTAAACACTGAGCCTCTTTCCAACTCTGCCCAGTAGTTTCAACACCTGTGGAGGAACGAGAACCTGTGGTATGAGACTTCCGGTCAAGATGGTGGCACAGGTAAACATGGCTATCTATCTGATGCAGAGTTCAAAACACTGGTTTATAAGGATGCTTAAGGAACTTAGTGAGGACCTCAACAGCATAAAAAAGATCCAGTCAAAAATGAATGATTCACTAATGGAAATAAAGAACAATTTATAGGGAAACAACAGTAGAGTGAATGAAGCCAAAAACCAAATCAATGACTTGAAATATAAGAAAGCAAAAAACAACCAATCAGAACAACAAAGAGAAAAAAAAATCCAAAAAACAAGGATAGTGTAAGCAGCCTCTGGGACAACGTCAAGCATTCCACCATTCACATCATAAGGGTGCCAGAAGGAGAAGAGAAAGAGCAAGAAATTGGAAATCTATTTTGAAAAAATAATGAAAGAAAAGTTCCCTAATGTGATGAAGGAAATAGACATGCAAATCCAGAAAGCACAGAGAGTCCTAAGCTAGATGGATATAAAGAGGCCCACTCCAAGACACACCATAATTAAAATGCCAAAGATAAAAAATAAAGAGAGAACATTAAAAGCAGCAAGAAAAAAAGCAGTTAGTTACCTACAGTGGAGTTCTCAAAAGACTATCAGCTGATTTCTCAAAAGCTAGTAGGAATTGACAAGAAATATTCAAAGTCATGAACAGCAGGGACCTACAGCCAAAATTGCTCTACCCAACAAAGTTATCATTTAGAATTGAAGACAGATAAAGAGATTCCCAGACAAGAAAAAAACTAAAGGAGTTCATCATCATTAAACCATTATTAGTGTATGAAATGATATTTTTTAAAGATTTTATTTATTTTTAGAGAGAGGGTAAGGAAGAGAGAGAGAAGAGAGAGAAATATCAGTGTGTAGTTGCCAATTGCACACCCCCTACTGGGGACCTGGCCCACAACCCAGGCATGTGCCCTGACTGGGGATTGACCAGATGACCCCTTGGTTCACAGGCTGGCACTCAATCCACCGAACCATATCAGCCAAGGCTATATGAAATGTTAAAGGGACTTATTTAAGAAAAAGAAGATCAAAATGATGAACAATAAAATGGCAATAAATATATATCTATCAACAATTGAATCTAAAAAAACAAACTAAGCAAACAAAAAGAACAGAGATGGAATCATGGATATAGAGAGTGTTTGATGGTTACCAGATGGGAGTGGGGTGTAGGGAAATGGGCGAAGAGGTGAGGGAATTAAGAGATACAAATAAGTAGTTACAGAATAGCCATGGGGATGTACAGTACAGGAAATGGAGCAGCCAAAGAGCTTATACGCATGACCATGGACATGAACAATGGTGGGGGGACTGTCTGAGGGAGTGGGGGGTGCTGGGTGGAACAAGGCCGAGGGGGAACAATGGGGACAATTGTAATAGCATAATCAATAAAAAATTTAAAAAAAGAAACTGTGGTACAAACTGCCTCTCTCCCCACCCACAGGCCACACAGACCACGGCCCAAAACAGAGGATGACCCAGACGGAGGGACACAGGCAGATGAGTCCGTGGCCCTGGTGGCCAGCAGCAGGCCTCACAGTCTCAGAAGGCTGGGCCCTGGGCAGCACAGGCAGGGCTGTGGGCGGGCGGGCCGGGGCACTCACGTAGATGAGGTGGTCCCGGTAGCGGATGAGCAGGTTGCGCAGGATGCCGGCCTCGTTGAGGTCCCCCAGGCGGATCATGTCCTCCACGCCGTGGACTGACGTGGGGTGCATGGGCTTGATGTGCGTGGCCTTCTGCGGGGAGATCCAGTGTTCCTGCAGGGAGGCACAGAGGCTGACGTCAGGCTGCCCTCCAGAATCCCGGGCTGGCTCTGCTGGGGAGAAGGCCCTGGGGGAAGGGAGACCCTGTCTCTGCAACCCTGGTGAGGGGCTTGTCCTCTTCCACAGCCAAATGCCAGCAGCACTAACAGGTTTGAGTCTATGAGGATGGTACTGCCCACCCCCAACCCCCTTGGGCCTCTCCACCTCCTCCTCGTAGGGACTCTCTCTACAGACGGAAGAGGCAGTCAGGCCAGCGACCTTGGCCCCACCTTCCGGTTGTCATAAAGGGGATTAGAGTCCCCCAGGTACTTTACAGGATGAATGGACAGTGTAACACTTGGAGATGGTGTTGACTTCAGATGTAGCTACAGTAAAAAAAAAATGCACAAAATGCCATTTCAGATAGTTCCAAGAATAAAGCAACAGGCTCATGGGATGAAGAATCACCGGGGAGCTACTTTAGACGGGGTGGTCAGGGACCACCTCTCTGAGGTGACGGTTAAGACCTGGGAGGGGAAATTCCAGGTCCAGGGAACAGCAACAGCAAAGGCTCTGAGGCTGGCGGAGAAGGGCAGGAGCGGTGGAGAGGGGAGAAGCGGACCCATTCAGGATAGGTTGCACAGGGCTAGCTGATTGACAGACGTGGAGCAGGAGAACTTCAGGGCTGAGCTGAGGCGGAAACTTGGGCGGAGGTTGTCAACTCCTCACCTCTCCCCTGCAATATTCCCTGCTGCCATGGGGTGGCGCACGGTGGAGCATCTGGCCAATAACATTGGCTCTTTCAAGGAACTTGCAAAGCCCTGGTTTCCTCCCAACGCTGGGAGCACACCGCTGCTCACCCACCCACCCCACCCCCCTCCCCGACCCGCACCCCACCCCAAGTAGTCTCCAACTTTTCTCCTCACAAGCCTTCCAGGAAAGTGAAAGTCTGACCTGGGCTCTGGGGTGTGGCCACAGCCTGAGGCAAGCCCCCACATGCCCCTCCCTCTTCCCAAAAGCCAGAACCTTGGGAGCCTCAGGCCGGAGGAACCCTTCCGGCAAGGGCATGAAGAGGAGCCCTCCACTGCCTTCCAGCTCAAGTCCTCAGACTTGCTGTGCAGGTGCAATGCGCATGTCAGGACTCACACCTGACTCTCCCCCAGCCCCGGCTGGGACAACTAACCCTAGCAGATAGCCGCTAGCAGGAATCTGGGCATCGGCCCCCATCCCACCTCACCCCCAATCCAGCAGGTCACCCACGCCTACTCACTCAACCCTCTAAAGTGCCTTCCTCGCCACCCTCAAGCCCCCACCCTGATCCAGACCACTGACTCTCATGGGATTCCTGCCCCTTGTTGTCCTGCCCCTCACCTCCAGCACTCCCCTCCTGTCCCTCGTGCCCCGGGAGGCTCCTCTAGCACCAGTCTGTCCCTGAGTTCCCGTTCGCCCCAGGGCTGAGAGCTGTGTCTGCTGTGTCCCTTCCACAGAGCCTCATACAGGGACCGGGCACAAATGACATGGCGGGGAGTCTCTGAAGGGACAGATGGCCGGCTGTGCCCACTGAGGGCCAGGTCTGAATTAGAAGCAGAAGTCCTAGTCGCGGGGACACCCCAGAGGTCTCCTATTCCAACTCCCTCACCTCACATGGGAGACTAGGAACAGAGTAGGGTGGTGGCCTGCACAGGCCTCAGAGGGTTCGGGGACAGCGTCCCTGGCATTTCACAGTGCCTCCTGGGCCAGGAGCCTTCCCGTCCAGGTCAGGCCCTTCCGGAGGCCTGAATGGGCTGGGTGGTGAGATCGAAGAACTCGCCTGGACTTTCCAGTCCCGAGTGGAACATTCCTCTCACCCAGACACTGTATTTCTTGATAAAAGCTGATCCAGCTGGAAAATTCCCTCTGCCTGGTCCCTGCTCACTGACTCAGCCCCAGGCCCCAGGGTGGCCCCAAGGGAGAGGACCCGGGGCAGGCTGTCAGCCCTCCCCACTGGACCCCAACTCTCGGCCTGCAGCTCCTCCCCGCAGGAGTTCAGCACAGCGTTAAGAGGCGGCTCAGCCACTGTGCGACCCTGTCACCCGTGCATGTCACTGCTGTCTGAGCCTCCACGACCTCCTCTATGAAATGGGAGTTAGAATAACTGTCCTTTCTTCTTGGGGATGGTGGGAAGGTTAATTGATACAATAAAGGCCGACAACGTTCGTTTTACTCCTGCCAGGTCCAAACACCACCGCTGTCTGGTCACTCAGCCAGTGCTGCGTATTGTTATTCTTCGTAACAGAATTCCCGGTGCCGTTTTACAGTAAGGAGTCCCACTCAAGAGGCCAGTGAAATGGCAGAGCTGAGCCTCCCTTGCACCCCCCCCTCGCCCCCACCTTTCCTGTGTGGAAGGCCTGCCTCCCGGCTGATGTCAGCACCTCTCAGATCAATGTCCACAGGCACCTACAACACCAACTGGAGTGTGACCAGGGCAGAAACCCAGGCCTGGCCCTGCAGGGCTACCAGAGAGAGTGGGGAGAGGGAGGGAGAGAGAACACAGCTAATTCCAGGGACAGAGGACACATTGGGAAAAGAACTGGCCCGCACTGAGCTCGGAGAGCCAGGGGCCACAGCTCTGCAGAGGAAGGGAAGGAGGGGCGCATCTGGCAGTGGGAACAGCCTGGGAACGGCAGGGTGTTAGGGTGCCAGTGAGCACGCTAACCTGTCCCATGAAAGGGAACTAAAATCTTTCATGCATTCGCTCAGTAAGTCTTTATGGAGAACGTGCTCCTGGCAGACCCTTTGTTGAGCTCTGCAGAACCAGATGTGAGTGGCCTGGTCCTTACCCTCAAGGTGAAAGAGTCTTCTCAAAGACAGAGGAATGGAAGAGACAGCCTGGAGGGGTGAGGAGGGGTGAGGAGGGCGCGAGACTGAGAAAGCCTCGTGAAAGAGGAAGCCAAGAGCCCTGGCACCCAAGTCCACTGAGGCAAACCCAGCCTCCCAAACCTGCTCCGGGCCCTCCAGCCTCGCGCCCTCCACCCCATTCTGCAGCCCCCACTCTCAGGGCCTTCGTGGGGACAGGTGGGAGGGGACCTCTGAGATCTGGTGACACAGTTACGGGACACCATCTGACATGCAACATGACCCAGGTGAAACTCAAGCCTGTGGGGAGAGCCCCTGGGCCCCGCCCCGGAGGCTGCAGGCGGGTTTGAGAGCCTGTCTGTGCTGCCAGCCCCACTTCTGCAGCTGCAGCCTCTGGGAGGGGCCTTCCTAAAGAGGCCTTGAACTGGAGGCTCCGGAATGACACCACAGGCTCAGGGGACAAAAATGTGGTCAGCAGAGCCTGAGCCCCCAAGCCACTGCTGAGATATTGGGGGGAGAAACAAACACACAGAGGCCGGAGGTCCTGGGCCCTCGGCCCCGCACCATCACTTACCAGCTGTGGGATCAGTCCTGGCGGCCCTCTCTGTGCCCCAGTTTCCCTTGGGGGTAACGGTGGCTGCCCTCCCTGCCTGTCACAGATGCTTGTGAGGGCCCAAAGCCAGAGCTGGGCCAAAGGGCTGTGCGACCCTGACAGGGCGCCCCAGGGGCCGCAGGGACAGCAATGATGCCACTGAGTCTCAGAGTCCAGCCCCAGGCCTCCAGGACCCGAGCCCTCCCCCATCCCGGCAGAGCCCTCTGCTCCGAGCCGCTGTACCCTCTTCCTCCGCCAGCAGACTAGGGAGCTAAGACATGGACTCAGTCCCAGCTCTGTGTCCCCAGCACTGGGTGCACGTGGAGCACAACCCAAATTATGGGGGAGCTGCGTCTCACTACGTCCCTTATGTCTCTGTAACCCTGAAACCCTGCTCTCTACATCAAGTCCACATGTCTCCATGCCCATGTGCACATGCCCAGAAGCCCCAGGTGTCCCCTCTGGGCCCACCTTTCTCAGCCCTTTCCCTCCCGCCCCAAAGCCCCAGCCTCACTCCCTACCAGCCCACATGTCCCGTCCCCCTTCCTTCAGGGTCATGAGAGATAAAGGGTTCATCTGCCAGGCTGACCCCCAGGGCAGCGTCAGGGTGGACAATGAATCCACGTGACGCTGTAGCCCAGCAGAGCGGGACTAAGGGCGGTTTCAGACTGACCCTCACTTACTGAGGTGTTCTTCACGTGTGATCTCACTGGTGGGTCACCACCCTGTGAGATGGGCCCCATTACCCCCATTTTACAGAAGGGGAACTGAGGCTGAGGAGGGACAGAGACTTGGCAAAGCTTGCGTAGCTAGTAAGGGTTGGGGCAGGACCTGACTCTGTTCTGTCTGATCCTAAAGCACGCCGGTGCCTGAGAAGCTCCCTGCCCAGTGCCACCCCCACCTCACTGCACTCACACACACACACACACCCAGACACACATCTCCAGTTCTGGGCAGAATAGGCTATGCCTGCAGGTGTGGAACAGGTGCCCTGGGCCAGAAGGGGAAGCGCCCTCTCCCCCAGGGGCGGGGGGCAGACTCCAGGGGTGCGTGAGGTCACAGGCACCACCTCCACCCCCTCGAGGCGGTCACTGCCTGGCCCCTACCTCAGGTCGCCCGCCTCGGCCTGAGCCCTCCCTGAGGCAGGGGTGGGGGGACGGGGACTACTCACATTGCCTTCATCGTCCACCACCTGGATCTGCCCAGAGTCGCACAGCTTCACCACCGCCCCGATGGGCACGTCAAACTCCTGCCCGGACCTCAGGTCCATCCAGACATAGTCTCCCTGCGGGGGGAGACAGTCCCGGGCCAGTGAGCAGGGGTGGGGCTCAGACACCCCCTCCATGCACCATGGTGTCCCCCACCACCACCGGGGGCTTTTGTGACGACCTCCAAGAGGGAAGAAGAGGGTGCTCACCCTTGCTGGGAGCCATCTCGTGCCCAGCCCCAGGCTGGGCATTTGCACATGTCACCAGCCCCTCCCCTGTAGTGGCCATCACTGGCCGGTTTGACTGATGAGTAAGCAGAGGCTCAACTGGGCAGCTTCAAACCCAGGCCTGTTCGGAGCCCGGCTCTCACCTGCCCGAGGCTCTCGCCTCACACGTGGGCGGCGGACCCACTGAGCTTTAGGTGGAAACACCGAGACACCCAAACCACTTTTCCTCTGTCCTAAAGGAATGTCCCCACAGGACACCCAAACAGCCTCCGTCACCTCTGGGGTCGGGTCTCGTAGTCATAGTTACGGGTTCCTCACAGGGACACCGCTCTATACAGGCCCTGTGATATGAGTCCAGTTGCACTGACTCCTGGCTTGTCGGCAGAACCCTGACCCTGAGGTGCACGGGTGTCACATGTGTGTCCCCTGCAGCAGCTGGCACAGGGCCTGGCTCCCACTGCACACTCTGCAAGGGCACACCAAAGCCGAGTGTGAAACCCAGAGTCGGAGGAATGGACTTAGAACGACCACTGTCAGCGATGATGCATTCGGCAAATAGGTGTGGAGCACCTACTGCATACAAGGCCCTGACTGATCTAATCGCTGGGGACCGCATGGTGACCTCGGAGTCCACCCTCCGGTTGGGAGGACACAGAAAACAGACAGCTGGGCGAGTTCTGTCACGGGGCCACGTGGAATGGTGGTGAGTGACTGGGTGGCCCACAGTAGATGCAGGAGCCAGGGAAGCCACCCTGTGGAGGAAATCTTCCAGCTGAGACCTCAAGGGCGAGCAGCAGCCAGGCCAGGAAAGAGCAAGGGTAGAAATCTGGGCAGAGGAAACAGAGGTGCAAAGGCCCTGAGGCGGAAGGAGCAGTGAGGAGGCCCTGGTGTCGGGCCCTGAGGAGGGAAGTCAGGCACAGAGGCGAGCGAGGTCCAGGACGCGAAGGCTCTCATTGGCCTGCAGGTAAACGTTGGGATTTTATTCTAATCCTAATAAGAACATTCTTTTTGGCAGTTCCACAGGAGGGTAAGAGAATGTAAACATCCTGATAAAATATAACTTACTGTCAAACAGCCGTTGGAAACCGAAGAGCTGATACAACTGATTCACAGGAAATAAGCCCACAGGAGCGGCCCTGCTGAAACATCTCTGGGCTGAGTCAGGAGACTGGGCTGTGGGACCTGCTTGGCTCCGGACCAGTCACTGGCCCCTTGGAGCCTCGGTTTCCACATGTCTCAGTGAGGGTTGGGCTCAGTGAGCCCCAAGGACAACCTGTCACTGCTTCAGCCCCTCCTATCCCCAGCGGATCCAACTGTTTTAGCCACAGCTGTCACTGTGGGCCTTCGTTTCAGGGGAGGTGTGTGGCAGAGACGGGCTTCCTGCAAACCCAAGCTGTTTCCCAGGAAAAGTGAGACCAACTGGAGAGCCTCTGGGAAGGGAGAACTCGTAATCCTCGAGACTGCTTTGGCCCCAAGCCTGAGCTGCAGTTCCTGAGGCCCTCCTCACCCACGCCGAGTGCCAGTCCTCGGGCCACCTGGCACACCCCTGCTTCACCTGTTCTTCTCCACCTGCCCCCACCCCACCTTTCCAGAGAGTGGACGGCCCTTGTCTGTCCAGACCCAGGAGAAACAGCAACTCTCCCTGACAACTCCCCACCTCCCTCCTTTCCTCCTCCTCCTTCCCAACTGCTGAGAGTTTATTCATTCATTCAGCACATATTCATGGAGAGCCAGCTGTGGGCCGGTCCTGTTCCAGGCAGAGCAGTGAACTGGCAGAGTGCCTGGAGCGGTAATGGCAGCCCCAAGCTGGAGCCGGATGAGGGGGATGTGGGCGGGTGCCAGGTCACACAGGTTCTTAAAACCACGGACAGGAGCTAGACCTCTAGGTATGACAAGAAGCCATTGGGAGGTTGTAAGCAGGAGAACGGAGTGATCTTCAAAACTTCACCCTGGCTGCTTTGTGGAGAAGGAAGGCATCCCCAGGCACAGCCAGCCCCACGCTGGGTCCTCACCACCTGAGTCCATTCTCCACTAGCCTGCAGCCCTCAAAGGACGAGCTGGGTCTGAGACTTTCATCTGTGACTCCCCAAAGTCAAACACAACAAAGCAGAAACTGTCTCTCAGAGAGAGAGAGAGCGAGCATGAGCATATATGTGAGTGTGTGTGTGAGTGTGTATGAGTTCTGTCCAGAAAAAGTACAGCCATTGTTGATACAATGAGAACAGTGTGCACGACATCGATGTAGCCTGGCAGCCGAGGAGAGTGGACTGGAATGCGCATGTTTGAACAATGAGAACTTCACTGTACTAGTCAGTGGGGGCGGTAGACGCCATTGAGTGAGCATGTGCACTGTGTGCCCATCACATTTAAAATAACTGAGCAAGTAGAGCAATGAATCTGCATCGAATTTTGCGCTAAGCTTGAACATTCCTCCATGGCAACTATCAGGATGATTCAGAAGGTTGCAGCTATGGGCACTGGGCAATGGCAGCTTCATCATGACAACGCACCTGCTCATGCATCACATCTCATGCAGAGTGTTTTTGCAAAACATCAAACCACCCAGGTGACTCAGGCCCCCTACAGCCCAGATTTGGTGCCCTGCAACTTCTGGCTTTTCCCATAATTAAAATCACCTTTGAAAGGGAAGAAATTTCAGATCATTGATGGGATTCAGGAAAATATGATGAGGCAGCTGATGGCAACTGGGAGAACTGTGTGAGGTCCCAAGGTGACTACTTTGAAGGGGACTGAGGCGTCATTGTTCTATGTACAATGTTTCTTGTATCTTCATCAATACATGTCTATTCTTCATAGCGTGTGGCTGCATACTTTCTGGACAGGCCTTGTAAGAGCAGGTGTGGGGCAGAGTCTGTGTGAGAGAGAGGAGAGTGTGTAGCGTGCGTGTGTGAGGGTGAGAGAAAGGCTGGCTGGCTCCTGGAGGCACCAGGACACTGCTCTGGGCTGCCTCACAGTCAGTCCCCACGACGGTCCAGGTAGTGAGCTCTATGCTCCCCTGTAATTAACTATTTTGTTAAACCTCATGATAACCCTTAAGCAGAAGATCCTATCTCCACTCACCTTCTCAAGGAGGTCAAGAGACAGTGCCCAAGTTCACACAGCCGTTTCGTGGTAGAGCCAGACACGAAGCCAAGGCTTACAAACTCCATATCCGGTGTTTTTCCCGGCATGCCCTGCGCCCAGCCGCGAGCCCAGCTCTGTGAGCAGAATGGGCAGCACCGATAGGGCCTCTGCTCGCAGATGACTCCTGGGCCCCAAAGGCAAGCTGGCAGCTGGGCTGAGGGGAGCTAGAGGGCAAGGTCACTGTCTGTGAGTCACCAGTATCCCCCGACCCTGCTCAGAGACTGGCACACAGGGAGTGCGTCCCACTCAGGGAGCAAAAAGTAACCACAACAAAAGACCTCACGTCAGCAGGAGATGGAGGCTGGGAGAGGCTGAGCCAGGATCTCAGAGTCACACAGCGAACAGAAGCGACTAGAACTCTCCTAACCAAAGACTGATGCCAGGATGGCGGTGACTTAACCACCATCAGAACTTGAGGTCAAAAGTTGAGGAAAGAGGCTGAAATGGCAGAGGCCTCAGGGAGAATCCCAGGGCCCGAGGACTGCTCAGAGGGAAGCTCCCGTGGCCCCAGGGAAAGTCCTTGGAGCATCAGGGTGCAGCCGGGTTGTACGGGTCTTCATTTTACAGGCGATGAAACTGGGGCCCAAAGACAGAAAGGAACTTGGCCACCGCCACGCATCAAATCAGTGGCCAACGAAGCCACGAGCATCTGCAGAGCCCGGACCCAAACCAGCGTGGGTCAGGAGTCGCTGGCTGGGTGAGGGAAGGAGTTCAGGGAGGAGGTGTAAAAGAATATGAAGCTTTTCTTGAGGGGAGGGAAGAAGGATGAGAGGAAAGGGACACTGGACCCCAGGCTGACCCCTCTAGACCTGCCGTCCCCGTGGCCCCACTCCTACCACCCATCAGGAGGGGCGCCCCACTAGGGACCTCACCTGAGTTAGAAACCCCGTCTGTGGCGTGACACATGCCAAGTGTGGCTGTGTAACTTGTGGCAAGTCCCAGCTTCTCTGCTCTCACCTAAGCGGTTGGAGCCGAGGGTCTCACAGCCCTGGAAGCGATTTCCTAGAATGGGTCTGTCTAAACATTCTCAAGGGTACACCGAGACCCCGGTGGGGCCCCTCAGGGAAGCAGGCCAAGGGCCTCAGTGAACACGTAGTTCAGAGATCTGGGTTCAGGTCCCCGTTCTGCCACTAACACTGCCTGGCTGACTGGGTGAGTCTTCCCCGCTCCCTGGGCCTCCACCTTCACCAGCCTTAAAATGGAAGAAGGCAGAGCCTGGGGAGACGGGGTGGTGCAAGTGCCCTTGTCCTGAATGTCCCCCACCTTCCTGCCCAGGCAAGAGCCCTGTCTCCCATCTAGGTCCTCAGCCCTTTAGGCTTCTTCCCCCCCTGGGGGCAGGGCCCGGAGCTCAGTTCCTGTCCGTGGGATGAACGGAGTCTGTTTCAGGACTCGCTGGCCTCCTCATAATCACTCTAGGACACTCATCTGACTAGCTAGCCCCTTTTCCACAGGCGGGAAAGGTGAGCCGGTCCACTTGCCCGGGTGCCCGAGCAAGGGAAGCGTCCAGTTGCTCGCCTTGGGTGATAGAGGAGACTCAGTGAGCCAGCCAGCCAGTCCACAAACGTCCACCGAGGTCCCTGGGGCACTGGATGGCTCCCTGCTCTGGACCGGGGTGAAGGCAGGGAAACCCCTCCTGGGCCCCTGCCCATCCTCCCTGTGTAAATGCACAAGCTTGCCCAGGGAGGGGCAGCCGGGCCAATTCACGCTTGAGTCAAGGACCAAACGTGCCACCCAAGCCCCCCATCCCACCCCACTCCCCGTCTGCGTGCACCCTGAGGCTTCGCGACCCCGTGGTCCTTCTGGCGCCTGACAGGCAGGGAAACTGAGGCCCGGGCAGAGTCCCCAGGGCACACCTCCCTCTCCCCGCCGGGCCTCACCGGCATGAGCGCATAAGCCTTCAACGCCTGGTTCAGGCTGCGCACCAGCGCCCACTTGCCGGGCTGCTTGGCGCGCTCTTCGGTGGGGTCCGCGGGTTCCGCGGCGTCCGCGGGGTCGGCGGGGTCCTCGGCATGGGCGGGGGGCTCCATGGCGCGGAGGGTCTGGAGGCGGCGGCAGCAGCGGCGGCTCAGCTGGAGTTCCCTAATTCACCTAATCCTGTGCGCGCCGCCCTCGGGGAACCCTAAACCCGGCCATCTGCCGCGGGGCCATGGCAACGGCGGCTTAGGTGACGCCCGCGGCCCGGAACAGGGAGGGGGCGCCCGCGCCACCCCGGCCCCCTCCCATCTTGGCGGGACCCCCAACACCCCAGCATCGTCCAGGACTCCCAGAGGCTTCACCGGGCCTGCAGCAGGTGGCAACCGCTGTGGGCCTCAGCGTGAAGGAGGCACCTGGAACCTCGCCTCGCCTCGCCTGCAGTGTTGGAGAAAATCAGTATGCTTTCCATGAAAAGAAACGTGGGGATGTCCTGCGGTAGAACACAATGAACTTCGTGAATTTTTAAGACTAAAGGGAAGGTGCGACCAAGATCTTTCTAGCTCACTGGCTGCCTCTGGGAGAGTGAGGGTGGATGTTAAACATGGGGCTGCTGGGGGATGGGGGTTTTGCGGGTGGAGAGTCTGCCTCCTGTCCCCACCCAGTCTCCGAGGCCAGCCAGCCACTCATCTGCAGCCTGAAGAGAAGGCACTGAGGCCTGGGGCAGAGGGCCCCCTAGTTCCTGAGTACAGCAAGCAACCCCTAATGGTTCCGACTTCACTCCACAGTGGGTACCAAGCTGGGCTCCTGTGTCCTGGCAGCCACACAGGACTGGGAACCCGGCTCTGGCCTGTGCTGGGCTGTGGGCCACAGTGGCTGCGGGCCCATGCACACGGTGTGAAATGCCCAGGCCTTATGACTTGCCATCCAACTCACCTTCTCCCCTCTCCCTACTTATCTTTAGCTTCCTCCCTTCTTTCCTCCCTGTTGCTCTTCTCTCTTCAAAGCCTTTTGTTCCCATTTCTGTCCCTGACATTGTCTGGGATTCCGAAGCCCAAGTGCTCCCACCGCAAACAAGCCAACCTCGGCGGGGCGCAGGGGGCCTGGTCAGGAAGGAGAGAGCGATGCCTCCTGCAAACTCAGAGCTGCCCTGCTGGACCCAGGCTTCCGTCCACCCTGAACACTCGTCCCAGCCCCCAGGACACAGCGCTGGGCTGCCTAGTACGACTGCACTGACCGCAGTGATCCCCACCCACGCTCACAGTCAAGGCCAGGACACACGTCCCCTTGTACCCCCAGCCTGGGAGTCCACAGGGATAGGAGTCAGACCCTCAGACACCGGCAGGTGTTGGTGGTGGGCTTCCAGGCATCCTTCCATCTGTCCATCAAACCAATCTTCACAGGCTCAGACCAAAGCTCAGGGGACACTGTCCTCGGAACTCCCAGCCCAGGGTGAAGGCAGGGACAGGTCAGCCTTGGACAGAGAGGATGGCATGGCCACTAAAAAGCTGGACTCTGGAGACAGATGGCTTAGGCTCAGTTTGGGTTAGGTCATTCACAAGCTGTGTGACCTTGAGCAGGTTCCTCACCTTCAACGTGCCTTTGTCTCCCGCAATGTGGAACGACAGGTTAAATAGCTTAATGTGAGGAACTAAGATCGGTGCCCCTTGGAGCAAACGTGCTGTGTGAATGCTGGTTATTATTTACTGAGCCGGTCATGCTAGGAGGTGGCAACTGGATACTGTAATTTTAAAGCAGACATGAGGGGTAGGGCGTTCAGAAGAGGGAACAGCAAAGCGCAGAAGGTGGAAGGAAGAGGGAAGCAATGGCACAAGCAGGTCTGGTGGGTGAAAAGAAGACCCCTGGCAGAGACCCAGCAAAGAGCTGCAAGTCTGGCACCTGCCAGACCCAGACCTGCGGCTCAACCCTACAACCCCCTGCACCCTGAGCAGAAGCCTGCAAACAGGTCCCTTCCCTGGGGTGGCCTGTGTACCAGGTCTGGCAAGCAAGTCTAATGCCCTTGTGACCCATCCTGGTATCACCCCAGACCTTCTCCTAGACCCAGAGCTCACTGCAAGTCCAGGCACATCTCTTGCTACCCTGATGCCCCAGAGCAGGGCCTCCCATGCTTGTTCATGCTGGGCCTTCTACCAGGAATGCTCCACCCACACTCTTCTTCCTACCCCCAGCCACCAAGGCTCCACGGCGTCACATGCCCCTGGTCCTCACACTCCCCTTCCCACTACCCTCCTTTCTGTATTCCCTTGGCGCCTCACACAGACAGACCTGTGGTCCTGCCCTCACCCCTCCACACTACCATCCAGTCCAGCTCTGGCCGCCCACTTTACAGATGGGGACGCCAGGGCTCGGAAGAGGTGTAGGAACCAACCCGAGGATACACAGTAAGCTGGGACAAAAAGCGCTCAGACAACGACTGTGCCGACTGTCATCAGCAAGTGGTGTCGGTGAAGATGACACAGTAGGGAACTCCAAAAGCCTATCCCTTCACAGAAACACCAAAAAACATGGCCAAAATGATCAGAATCAACTTTACTGGAACTCTCGAAAACATTCAAAAGCTTACAGCAACCAGACGAGCATTCCGTGAAGAGGAAGGTGGCTGAAGCCTGGCAGCAGACCTGTCGGCGTTGTAACCTGCCAGCCCCACCCACCGACGCCCTGGTGGCAGGCAGTCTTGCAGAGGGCAGCCTGCATCCCTGGTTTTTAAAGGGATGATGCAAAGGGCTTGACTTTATTTCCCTAACTTGGGAGTCTCCCAGGGCAGACAAACCACTATGGAGAGCATTGGTCAAAAATATCCAAAGGCCAGTGAACTAGCCATGGCCTCCAGGGTAAAAATAATAGATATTCTAGAAAGCTGGGAAGAAAAGCAGGGAGTGCAATGCTTCAGGGAATAAAGGTTTCGAAAATCTCCTGCATATGTTGGGGAATCTAAAAGACTGTGTTCCTATGCCCAGGAACGGACAAATGTTCAGAAAAAGCCCAAGAAGATCCTAAGCGCTCACCTCCGGCTGGCCTTCAAGCTCCACGCAGATGATGGGTGGAGGCCAAAGCAGAGCTGGCTGGGCCATGCAGGTGTGCCCCGCCCACACGGAAAGCCCGTCTGCCAAGACAGAGGGCTTCCGTTCGTTGTGTTTTGGTCCCAGGTGTGTCAGAGACTGTGGTGACCACACACAAAACAAAAACATGGTCTTTACACAAAATAGTTTAGAAAAGTCACTAAACAAAATTACAGCTCACGACAAGCAGCAACAACAGTCCCTAGGGAGAGGGGAGGCAGTGACTTCCAGAATCGCCACATTGTAATATTAAAAATGTCCGGTTTACAACAAAACAGTGTGAGGCGTGCAAAGAAACACGGAAGTATGGCCCATTCACAGGAAAAAAGGAAATTAACAGACACTTCCCCTGAGCAAGCCTAAACCCTGGACTTAATAAACAAAGACTTCAATCGGCTGTCTTAAATATGCTCCGAGAACTTTAAGAAAGCCAAACAACATCTCACCTGGGAGAGAACATCGATAAAGATACAGAAATCACAAAAGGGGACCAAGTAGAAATTCTGGAGTTGAAAAGTACATTAACTGATATGAAAAAAACTCACTACAGGGGTTCGACCACATACGCAAAGAGGCAATAGGAGGAATCAGCAGACTTGAAGAGCAATTTGTTGAGATTATCCAGTCTGAGGAGTAGAAAGGAAAAAAGAATTAAGAAAAACGGGCAGAGACCAAAAAAACCTATGGGGCACCACCCACAGACTGATATGTGCAAGTGGGGGCCCCAAAAAGAGACAGGGGCAGAAAGAATATTTGAAGAAATACTGGCCCAAACCTCCCCTGAACCTGATGAAAGATATGAATCTATATGCACAAAAGCAAACTGCCAAAAGACAAAGAGAGAATCTTACGGGTGGCAAGTGAGAAGTGGCTTGTCTGTGCAAAGGACCTGCAACATGCTTACTAGCCAATTTCTCGGCAGCAACCACAAACGCCAGAAGGCAGAAGGCAGTGGGGTGATGGGTATATTTAAAGTGGTGAAAGAAAAAAAACTGTCAAACAAGAATTCTACATCTGGCAAAACTATCCTTCAAATATGAAAGAAAAACTCAGCCATTTCCAGACAGACAAAAGCTGTGGGAGTTCGCCCTTTGCTGACTTGCCTTCCGAGAAACGCTGGAAGTAGTCGACCACAATTAGAGGGCACGAGACAGTGACCCGCAGGCCTACCAGGAGTAAAGAAGCTTGGTAAAGGGAGCCACGTAGGTCATTTTAAGCCAGATTATCATTATTTTTTGGTTTGTAACTGCTGTTTTCCCCCTTTTTCCTATATGATTTAAAGGCAAGTGTAGAAAACAACACTTACAAGTCTGTGTTAATGGTCACACAGTGTATGAAGATGCAATTTCTAAAAATAACAACAAAGTGAGGGATGGAGCTGTAGAAGAGCCACGCTTTTGAAGCTAAATTGGCATGAAGTCCCACCAGACTGGTAGAACTGTAAGGTGTCAGCCGCAAACACCAGGGCAATCACTGGAAACATGGGTGTATAAACACACACAGAAGGGAAACGAGAAGGGACTCAGAGCAGGACACCAGAGGGAAACCAGTGACACACACACGAGGAGGCACAGAAGAATTGAGGGGAAAGATACAGCACCAGAAACAGCACAATGGCGGATGTACGTCTTTAAACGGAAATGAATTCAAGTCTCCAATTAAAAGGTGGAGGTTAGCAAAATAGGGTTTGTTTGTTTTTTAATCCATTTATATGCTATTTACAATAGATTAATTTTAGATTCAAAGATACAAATGGGTTAAAAGTGAAAAGGTAGAAAAAATATATTCTGTGCAAACAATAACTTAAGAAGATCTGGGATGGTTATACTAATATCAGGCAAAGTGTACTTTAAGTTAACAACTGTCACAAGAGACAAAGAACATTATACAATACTTTAATAAAAGGGTCCATCCAGCTGTTATCGACAGCCCACAAAGTGATCTTCAAAATCCCCTTTGCGCATGAATCCGGGCACAGCACATCCAGTCCTCACCCTGGCCCCACCGCGGAGCCAAGATCACAGCACACTGAAGCTCAGCAGCCTCCCTGAGCTCCTCAAAGAAGGGGCTCAAGTGCACCTCGGATCTCCAAGTTCTTGCGGGACCAGCTAGCCTCGCAGCCTGGGGCCAGTCCCTCCTCCCGAGACCTCAGTCCCCCAGCTGTGTGTGAGGGACTGCCGTAGAAGCCTCGGAGCCCCCCTGAAACCCCACTACCACCACCAGCAGGGCAGAAGCCTCCCCGTTACCCAGGACCCCTCCCACCCCACACCACCCCTGGGACTCCTCCTATCACAGTTCCACTCATGGTGCCTTGCTGTTTCTGACTCTCTTCTCACTTTAGTCTGGGAACCCCCAGGATGCGGAGCAATCCACTTATCTGTGCATCCTTTGTGCCCAGTCTGGTACAGAGAAGGGGCTCAGCACCACTTTGCTGGGTGGGTGGGTGGGACGTTGGCTGGAGCAAGTAGGTCCTGACACGACAGGACTCTCCAGGCGCCCCCGAGCCCCTGCTGAAGCTGTCAACACAGTGGGTCTCCCCAGACTGCCACGGGGTCCCTGGGAAAGGGCCCACTCTCTGCAAGTGGCCCCTGGCAGGGGCGGTCTGACCTCCTCCCTGCGCCTGCCCCCATGCCCTGCCCTGGCCCCGCACAGCAGCCTCCTCCCGGGTCTGTCCCGCGTGCTGCCCCTCACTGTCGTGGCCCCCAGCCCGTGCGCTTTACCTGGGCTTCAGCTTCTTCACCTGCAGCAGAGCACCAGGACCCCTCCCTCAGCCCCTCGGCAACACAGAGTAGGAGTTTGCCTGCGGACCCATGTGGGTGCTACTGAAGAATTAGGACTCAACAAATGAAAAATTGTTCATGTTTTGGATTCTTAGTCCATCTTTGTGAAAGTGCTTCCTGGGCCCAGTACCCTGTGGCGGCTCAGAGAGGTTGGGCAGGAGGGAAGGAGGAAGGGAGGAAGGGTTGAATCTCTGTCATTGATATGTCCCATGTGGGGACACTCTTCACTTGGGAAAGAACCATCACATCCTCTGAGGTTTCCTGAGACCTTTACACCAAATACAGAGAGAGAGAAGACTGGAGAATTCTCCCACGCAGGAACACCGCTCATATGACTTTATTAATAGTCGTCACCGTGGTGGCTGGCCCTCCGGGGACTGGGCCTAGCACCGGGCTGCGCACTACGCCCTCTCATTCTCCACATCCCTTTAAAGTAGGAACCACGGTCTGCCCTGGCCCCGTGGACCCAGTGAGGGTGTAGTGACAACCACCCATTCATTCAGCACAGCGCTCCACCTCCGAGTGGGCTGGTGTGGGGACTCAGAACACAGTGGGGAGCAGGGCAAAGGCAGTCCCCCACTTCTGATGGACCAGGAGGCCCCAGGTAAGGAGGGGAAGAAGGCAGAGTGACCAGACTACCAGACGCAGAGCCAGGAAGGCTCTGAAAGGGAGCAGTGACCACAGTGGACCCGAAGGGAAAACAGCCAGGAAGAGGGGAGGCAGAGTACCTGGGGCAGGGGGGCAAGCAGGGGCGGCCCCAGGAGGCAGGTGGGAAAATCGACAGTGGATGGACTCCCTCCTGGCATTTTATTTTCACACCAACCATCCCAGAAAAGGAGGGTTTTATCCTTGCTTTGCAAAGGAGGAAACTGAGATTCAGGAAGCTGAAGAAATAGCCTGAAATCTGCCCTACAGAGAGCCCAGCGGTGTGGGCTCTGCCCGTAGTTCTGTGTAGCTGGCCCGCTGCCCAGAGTCTTGGCTGTTTCCAGGACCAAAGAAGTAACAGAAATGCGCTTTCTCTGGGAGAGGTGGGCAAAGCTGGCCTTCACCTGCCCACACCTGCTCCGGCACAGGCTGCCCGAAGGGGTGAGGTGGGCCAGCGCTCAGAGGGACAGTCAGCCAGAGGTCTGCCTCAGAGGACCCCAAGGGCACATATCCATGGAGGGCTGTGGGTGGCCCAAGGTGTCCCTCCGGGGGGCTGCACGTGCCCCCCAGCCCCGCCTGCATGCAGCTCCAGCCCTGGCACACAGCACACACTCAGTGACAGTGACGTGCCTTCTCCTAATGGTCCTGGCTGTCCCTGATAGACCTTTGAATAGACTCAGGCCGTGGGATCAGGGGCTTCAGAGAGGGTCTTCTCTGGTCCCGGGGTTCTGCCCTAATGCCCGCCTTCTCACACGCACAGCACACATGCTCACACAGAAACCCACAGCCTCAGGACACGCTGCCCATTGGCCTCTGATTGTCCCTGGGGACACACCCCCTGCCCTAGGGCCTGGTGCCAGGCCCACCTGGCTCGGGGCCCACATTCCTGGCTCCAGAGACTAGGAGTTCATTAGAGCCTCAGGCCGATCACGGGGAAGGGCTAAGGGTCAGGGGCCACTGTAGCCCTGGGAAGGAAGCAGGGCTGGAGGACTCGGCCGGAGACAGTGCCTCTGCTTCTCCCCGTGTCACCCCAGGAGGCTCCGGCTCAGGCCATGGCTCCCCCAATTCACTGTTCCCCACTCAGGTTCAAGGCCCTTCCTAGTCTGGCATCAGTGAACTTGCCAAGCTCCTCTTCCCTTTCCCCGAGGGTTTTCCCACATGTGGGCCCTTGCACACTCTGTTCCACTGCCTGGAATGCCTGGGGATTCCGAGATGAAGGCAACTAAACGACTTCCACCCAGTGGGGAGACTGCAGTGGCAAAGGGGTATCCCAGCAGACACATCAGAGCGAGTGGTTCTAGACTGGGTCTGGGACAGTCGGGGAGTTTCACAGCTGGGTTTTGAAGCATAAATAGGAGTTTTCTGAAAGAAAGGATTGGGGAAGGAATTCCACAGTTAAGCATAGGGGTGAGAGAATATGGGATGGGGTAAGATGAGCCACCCAACAGGGTTCTTCCTGGCACAGAAAGGTGAAGGGTGCAGAGAGCACTTACCTGCTGAAGAATCACCATTGTCCTTTGTCAGACGTGCCTGCCGCCTGCCTGGTCAGACACGGTCCTGCAGTGGGAGAGACCACAGCAAGCCTCTGAGCAGACCAGCCCTGGCAGGCCTGCACCCGGCAGGGGCCGCCAGGGCTACTCCCAAAGCCACAGTCTCCCCTGCCTCTGGGGACCCTCCCTGGCTTCTCTCCCTCTGGTTGCAGCCCAGTCTGTGTGACCTGAGCCTTGGCCACCATCGCCAGCCCTATTGCCCATGGCACCTGAGCTGGTCTCTGGGTCATTGTTATTCAGAGATTCCAAAGGGATCCTAGGGAATAGCAAGTCTACCACCTTATGTGGGCATATGAGCCAAGGCCCAGAGAGGGACCAAGACTTGCCTAAGGTCACAGAGCAGGACAGGACAAGTCCAGCATGAGTGCTTGGTCTTGGTCTCCCAGCTCAGAGCTGCCCCGGGAGTTTGGGTGACAGGGACAGCCTGGCCCAGGGGGAGAGTCACTGGCCAAGCCTGCATACGCCCTTCTCGAGCACCCACTGACATCAGGAAGGAGGCTGTACGCCCCCAATGTGGCCTCGAGGCCCAGCGCCATGTGACTCCTACGGATGGCTTCGTCTTCCCTCCCCCTGCTCCCTTCCTCCCCCAGCCCTGCACTTGAACCATCCCCGCACTCCCTGTTCCTGCAAAGTGCCAGCCCTCTTCATGCCCCCTGGCTTTTGCACACACTGACTCCTCCACCTGACTGTGGCTAGTAAATTCCCACCAGTGCTCATTCAGATGGTGCCTCCTCTGGGAAGCCCTCCCTGACCACCCCAAGACTGCCAAGCATCCTAATATTCCCCTCTATCCAGCCCTGATTATATGCATTATGTCTGGTCGGGGAGCATTCCTATCTCTGACCCCAAAGCCTGGGAGCTAATCTGGAGCAGGGCATGGGCTTCCGCCCTCAACTCACACAGCCCAGGGCCAGGCCTGGAGATGACCGCAGAAGGACTTGTGGGACTGAGCATGGCATACCCGTCCAGCCCCCCGCCTGCCCCCGGGATGAGCATCAATTTTTCACGAGGCCCATTCAGAGTTACCAGGGCATTTGATCCTCTGCCCATGACATTGCCTGACACCCGAGCCCTGACCCCTGCCCTGGAGCTCTGAGACACAACGGGCGCGCGGCACACAGTCCTCGGGGGACCTGCACCAGGCCTGGCTGCCTGGCAGGGAAGAGGATTCGGCGAAGGCCACAGGAGCTCTGTCTGAAGAGGAAGCCTGGCCACCGGGCTGGCGTCCTGTGCCCGCGTGAGCCACAGGAGCCAGGGGGCAGAGCCAGGCCTTCCTTTAAGATTCAGGGCCCTGGGCGAGGGTGTGGAATGTAAGGGCCACCCGTAAGGAAAAACTGCGAGATTGGCAGTTTTTTTCCTAAAAAGAGAAATGGTCCGAGTTCAAGTTCGTTGTTCTACGAATGAGAACAGGAAACACAGAACTGCTGGTGCATCTCCGGACCGCCTTACTGTGGCCCATGGCGGCCCTGGCCACTGGCGCCTCGTGCTCCCATTTCACAGACGCGAACCCTGACACTCAGAGGAAGGAAGTGACCAGTCTGAGGCGAGAGATGAAGAGACAGAGTGTTGGAGAAGGGCCAGAAGGACCCTCTCTCTCAGCCGCCCCCAGCACAGCTGCTCCCGGCCCCAGCCCTGGGCAGGGACAATCCAAAGAACACCACGCATCTGGGCTCTTCTCTTCCCCAGGGTGCACACCCTCATCTTTCCAGGCTCAGGAGAGTTTCATTTGATGGCTGCTGGGGCTGAGGCCCCCAAGGGTGGCAGGAGGCCCAGATCAGGAGCAAATGGCTGTGGTGGCAGGGGCTCCAGGGTGGTCTGAGCCCACAACACCCCCGAAGTCCAGCAAACCCTTCTCCCAGCATCCAGGACAGGGGCAGCCCATGCTTACCTGGGTCCCAGCTGCCGCTCCCAGGGGGCCACCAGCCTGGGTCAGCTGCCACCTGCCCGGAGGGCTCGGGAAGCTGGGGTCAAGGGTCTGGGGCAATCCGCAGACACTTCGGTCTTGCTCCAAAGCTTGCTCTTGGCGGGGGGTGGTCCTCTCTGGGTCTTTCGGCTTTTCACTATGTGACTCTCTCTCCCTCTCCGTCTCTTTCTTTCCTGCCTAGGTCCGCTGTCCAGCCTGCACTGCTGCCCTCTCTCCCCACTCCAGCGCCTGCCCCCAGGAGGCGGAGTCCGAGGGGCCTCTGAGGTCTGGGTGCCATGACATCAGCATGGGGGGAGGGCTGTGCAGAGCGCCGGCTGCCCAGAGAGAGGCAGGGCACTGGGGTCTGTCTTGGCTGTGCTGTGACCAGTGTGGGACCCCGGCTGGGCCGCCCGTCCAGACCCTGGCTGCCTCCTGTCACTTGCAGTAACGGCACCTGCCCTCTCAGCTCCCGGCAGGAAACCACATCCTGATCCTGACTTGGTCTCTGATTTGCCTAGTTTTGGCCCTTGCGTGCCTTCCTCCAGGAAGCCTCTTTTCTCCTACAGAAATGGCTGTTTGAGAGGGAAGGACCAGGCAGGGCAGGATGCTGCATACCCCACAGTCTAGCCCTTTCTCCCCCACCCCTACGCACACACGCCCTCACCCCACGCCGCCCGCGCACTGAGGGCTCGCTCAGGTGTGTCTCCCGAAGCTCCTCGCTCCACCACTGCCACACAGCCTCTGGCGGGGAGCGGGGCGGAATGTTGTCTGAAGTCATCCAGGAAACTTTCTCCGACTGGCTGACTTGGAGCCACCCTGCACGGAGCAGGGACCCGCACAAAGGAAAGTGAAATGCGTGACTTTCAAGGGGTGGGGGGTAAACAAGGAGCAACACCAGACCCACTTGTGGTTAGCACTGGCAAAGACAGTAACGTGGAGGACTCCTGGCTGAGTCCTGGCACTCCTCATTACCCCCCTTTGCCTGCCCCATCAGTGTGGGCTTCCCCGGTGGCAGCTAGGCCTGGACAGAGGGAGGGGCTCTTTGGATCCCCCGCCTCAAACAGGCAGGTCTGTAAGGAAAGGACTAGTTCAAAGGATGGGGCGCCCATCCCCCAGGATCCAGTGGTCCAAGTATGCCACCTGCTGGGCATGTGAATGGCTGCCAGATGGTACCCCCTTGGGAGCAAGGCTGAGTACCCAGCTCTGCCTGGAGAAGTGACAGCTGGGGTACTCAGCCTCTGTAGAGCCCAGCGCTCCCTCTGACCCAACAGACCTGACCCCTGAAGACTCCTGGATGCTGGGGTGTGCTTGGCCAGGTGGCTCTCCCAGAAGTTGCTGCAGAACACCCTCCTCACTGCTAGACTCAGGCTTGCGGAGACAGCTACCTACCCTCTCCTCCAATCACCTCTCTTGCTGAGCCAGGATGGGCGGGCAAGTGACCTCCACCCTACACAGATAGGAAAACCGAGCCCCGAGAGGGAGGTAGTGCCCCAGGCTGGATGCATGTCTGAGCTGTGAGGGATGGGCAAGGAGTGGAGCAGAGTTGCGGGTACATGGCCGTCTCCAGATGCTGTGACAGTGGCAATGTCCTCAGCACCCACCAGGGGCCAGGCTTTGCATTAAGGTGGGCAGAGAATTCATAATGTCCTTTTCACATAGTCGTATGGAGGAAATCTAGGAAATGGCCTTAATTCTTTTCCTCACTTCCATGCCAACCCAGTCATTGAGTCCTGTCCACTCTGCCTCCAGGACGTGTCCCATTTTTCCCCACCACCACCCTTGGCTTCTTCGCTCAAGCTGCCCGCCCTGCCCTCCTCGCATCCACCTGCACCTCCACAAACCCAACTCCTCTGTCCGCAGCCCCTCACGTAGCTGCTCCTCCACCTCACGATGGGATCAGGGCTGGCCTTCCTTCCCCCAGCGGGCTCCCACGCCACCCTACCAGTGGGCTGTTTGTACAGATCAGTGTTTCTGTCGGTCTTCCCACTAGTCTGCAGACTGCTCCAGGGCAGGCAGTGCGGCTGGTCCCCTGCATCCCTAGTGCCTGGGACGTGGCTTGGGACGAGGCCAGCTGAGGGAATAACCAAATGACCCCCAATGACCTCAGCTCACAGACAAGGGAGAGGTAGCAGAGTCCAGCCTCGGCTATTACGCCCAAGTCTTCCCTCATGTTCTTTGACTGGAGAACGGCCACCTGGGCCTCAAAACTATTCCTCCCATTATCCTTAATCTCCAGAGGGACACACAGACACAGAAAGGTGTTTCTGGGATTGTGGTAATGTTTATTCTGAGAACAGGTCTCCCAGACCCCAGGGTGGGCCCTGAGGAGAGTGCAGCCCAGGAGGAGCCCATGGCGTGGACAGAGGCCCTGCCGTCTGCAGACGGGGCAGGGGCCCTGCGAACTGAACCGTGGCAGCTTGTCAGGCACGCACGGAGCAACTGTTCTCCCACCCACCCTCCAGTCCCAGCCTGGAAGAACTCCGACCTCACCTGCCCCATCCCCGGGGCCTCCTGGGGACCAGGGACCCCCACACACCCAGGAACCAGCCTGGCCCACCCAGAGGGGCAGGAAGCATGGGCAGGGCTGTGAACAAGTTCTGTTGGGGGGAGGGAGCAGGGCCCAGCCCCAGCGCTGGAGCCCACAGGTCTGCAAGTTGGTCCTGGTTCGCTTCAAGGCCCAGGTGGACATGGCTGAGAAACACCCCCGCACGTCAGCCCCAGAGGCCCCAAGCTGGCTTGCCCAGCCCTCACCTCTCCAGCCCAACTCAGTGTTCACTTGAAGCCGACACTGAAGAACGATTACATGAGTATGTACAGTGTGCACGCACACAGGGATATTCAGAGAGAAGTTACGGGTTTGCCCTTATTCAGCACTTGTTACTGGAGTGCTCACAACCGGGAATCATGGGCCCCACTTTGCTGAAGGGGCAAATCGAGGCACAGGAGGTTTAAATGACTTGCTCCTGGTCTTCGGCGGGGTCCTGGCTCTCATGGGGCCCGGGGCCAGGACACGGGGGCAGGGCCGGCCAGGGCGTGAGGAGGCAAAACCAGGGACCCAGCACCTCCGGCCAGGACACCGGACCAAAGAGCCAGGCCTAGAGCCAAAAATTCAGGTTTCCAAAGGATTCCCGTTCCTGAACCAGCTGAACTCTTCCACAGACGCTGCCTGGTCTGGGGCCAAGGAAGGGCACGGGGAGACCCGAGGCCGGTCACAGCACCAGAGGACTGGTGCCGGCTTGCTCCACAGCGATGTGCCCACACCCTCTTCCTGCCCACCTCCCGGCCTCCTCTGAGAAGGTGAGAGTCCTGCCTGTCCCTCCCCAGGTGGAATCCAAACAAAGTCAGAGAGAACAAGAACAAAATAAAATCAGCAGACCACAAGAACTGGGGTTTAAGAAGAAAAAAAAGGATCACAGGCTTTCAGCTTTCCTTAAAAAACAAAACAAAACAAAACAAAAAAAAACCCACCCTTGGTTTAAATGGAGAGATTTAAACCAGAAAGAATACAAAATGTCGAGGACTGAAAGGAACGTTTTGGTCCGGGCAGCAGGAAGATGGCCTTGGCTCCTTTTTGGGGGGATGTTGGAGAGCCCCAGTCGGGATGGATTTACCATGCTCCCTGCCATGCCCAGTGGGTGACCTGACCCTGGCGGGCTTGATACCAGCACTCCGCAGCCCCCTCTCCCAGGAGAGCCCAGGTCTGGCAACAGAGGGGGTCCTGAGAACATGCGCCCCCCCTCGGGTCGGCAGGCCCCCCACCTGCCGGGGCCCTGGCCGCTAAACTGGGCACACTCCTGATGCCAAGGCAGTGGAGTTGGAAAGACACCCTTCCTTCCCATCATGCCAAAGCTTCTCCAGGCCCCTTAGACCGGAGGCTGGGGCAAAACCACAGCCTGGAACGTGCAGGCAGCTGCAGCTCCTCTGGGCACCCGCCTGAGCGACCTCGGAGCAGAGGTGCGGCCTGGGACCGACGCCAGGCCCCCCAGAGCTGTGGGCAGGGGCCCGGCCCCACCCAGGGTCTCACAGGCATCCACTGCTCACTTGGCAAATCTCTGTTGAATAAATACATGATGGGCAGGGGACGGGATTCGAGAACGAACAAGTGTCACCTGCACAGTTCTCAAATTCCGGCCTGGGCAGGGACCCAGCAAGAGCCAAGAGTCCTTTCAAGGTGGCAAGAAAAGCAGGTGCAGATGACAGAGAAAGCCATGTCTGGGGCCCGGGGGCAGGCACAGGACAGGCGTGGCGAGACGGGGCTCGGGCAGGTGGCAGTTTGTGCGTAAACACGTGACATCTTCTTGGCACTCCGTCAGCAGACGGCAGGGCCTTGGGGAAACATTTTCGATGGACAGAGCCCCTAGCAGTGGTGACAGCTGGGGGAAGAAGGCTATGTTAAATCTCAGGCAAGAAGACTCCTCCGTGAGGAAGGAGTGCTTTGGGTCCCCAGGACACAGGCCCAGAGACAGGCAGAGACCTCCCAAGGTCACCCAGCGAGTCAGTGGGAAAGCCAGGAAAGGGACCCCAGTGTCCCGGCTCCTAGGCTAGTCCCTGGCTGGGGACATGCAGACGGCGGGTGGACGGCGTCAGACGGCCGTGAGGGAGGCACTGCTGAGGAGGCTCACAGCAATGGTGCCCGGCAGGTCGCTGGGCTGCCGGCTGTTTCGGTCTCGGAGGTGCAGGGTATGTAGGGCCTGGAGGTCATCCGGGTCGGCCTTCAGTTGCACCTGGCCCAGGAACTCATCCTTCAGGACGCGGTGGTTCCAGACCTGGGAGGAGACAGAGGGTGGCAGGGGCACTGGCAGCGGTGGCAAGGCCCTGAGCCCCTCTCCTGCATTGCTTCTGTCTCGCCACGGCCCCTGGGCAAGGCCATGCCCCTCCCAGAGCCTCAGGCTTCCCCCATGCCTGTTCCAGCTCCCTTCCACATATACAATTAACTCTGTAACTATTAGCTCTGTTGTTGATTTTGGGTGACCTTGAAGAGTGGTACACCCCCCACCCCGTTTTCCCCATCTTTAATATAAGGGTATCAGCAACCCCTAAGGGATCCTCTGGCCCCCACATCCATGGGTCTGTGATTGGACCCAGTGGGGCTGGCATCAGGTAAACTGGGAAAACCTACAGGGCCTCCCCTGTTCATTCACAGACGGTTTCTCACCGAGGGAGAGGCTGTCCCGGGCCTGGGGGACAGAGGGCTTCTTGCCAGTGAGCTCAGAATTGTCCACTGGCCCCTCGGCCTGAGAGGAGGGGGAAGCCCAGGCACAGGGACCTGTTTTCTGACCCCTGGCCTCAGGGAGCAGCTACCCCACCACTGGCCATCTTAGTGCGACCTTTCCAGGTGAACCTTAAGGGTAACTTGAGGAACAAATCCCAAGGCTTTGGGGTGAGGTTGGCAGAAATGGCCATTGCCCCTGGCCGGAGGACAACCCACTGGGTCTCAGAATCACACCAGCTAATCTAACTCAACCACCTTACAGAAGGGACTCGGGGGCACCAGAAGGGGCAGGCAAGAGAACTCCCAAGGCTGCACCATGCCAGGGACAGAGGGAACCGGAACCCAGCATTCCTGGGTCCCATCGCAGGCTCTGCCACCCTGGGACCAGCCCCTCTGAGTGGGGAGTGGCAGGCGGGGGGCACAAGCAGGCTCACCTGGACAGTGATGGGACGGCCCGGCTTTTTGCGGTAGAAGATGCCTTTCATGTCGTACTTGGGCGCCGAGGTGCCCTTCTGCACGGCCGAGCGGACCTTGTCCCCCTCACACTTGATGATCACGTAAGAGTCAGCCCCTAGAGAGACGGAGGGGTGGCAGGATGAGGGTGGGGGCTAGGGCAGGGCCTGGGGGGGACAGACGTCTGGGAGGTGAGGTCCTCTCCACAGAGCAGAAGCCTGGCCTCACGTGTTTGGAGACAGGAGGGGCACTGGAATCTCTGGCCTCCAGGCCTTTACCCGTGTTGTTTCCCCGCCCCGTGTCCTTCGGGCCTCCTCCATTTCACCAGGCTTCCTGCCTCCCCACCTCCCCAGCCCGGAGAAAGGCCACTCCCATCAGGAAGCCCTCCCTGAGCCCTCCATCCTGGCTGCTGCCCCTGTGCCTACTGCCCCACCTCACTAGAGGCCGCCCGAGAGTAGGAAGCAGAGCATTCCTCTCTGTGCACCCAGCTTCATCCCAGGGCTGGGCCTGAGTGGACATCAGGCAAGGCTCACTCATTCAGTGATGGAGAGCGGGAGAGCGCTGGAGGCTGGGTGTCTGCAGCTGCGGGAGGGCAGGGATGGCGGCAGGACGCATGGGGTGACCTCCCTGGGGAGGAGGGTGGGGGGCTTTCCCTGAGCGAGCGCACCTGTTGGGGAGTCCTTGAGACCAGCAGCCCTCTGGACATGCACCTGGGTCACCAGCTGGGGGTAGCCGCACAGGGAGCTCCAGCAGGAGCGGGGTGGCTCATCCAGGCAGAGCTCCCTGGTACAGGGCCGAGGAGAAAAGAGAGGAGGTCATGGAGGGGGTCAGGAAGATGGAAGATGGAGGGTCCAAGCAGAGGGGAAGGGAGAAGAGCAGTATTTAGTCAAGATATTGCTTGTCCTAGGCAAAGCCCCTGAGCTTCCTGCTGCTCTATCCCCGCCCAAGGGTGTCCCATCTTTTCCAAAGGAAAAGCAGTTTTCTGAGCACCTACTATGTGCCAAGCCCTCTGTTGGGATGTTACAGGAATTATTTATAACCCTCACAAAGCCCTGGAAGGTAGGTGACTATTATGACCATTTCACAGATTTGGAAGTGTCAGGCTCAGCAGGGGAAGGGGCCTACTGGAACAGCAGGTGAAGCTAGGCTGGAAGGATGAGGCCCACCGGTTCCACCACATGAGCTGCCTCCCTGCTGTGGGGTGGGGGCAGGCGGCACGAATCCGGGCTGCCTACCCAGGCGGCAGGGTCTGCGCCCTCACATGAGTGGGAGGGCTTTAGCAGTCCGCCTAGCCCAACTTTACCACTGGCTGCAAGGTCTTGGAAAACTACCCCAACCTCAATCCCCAATTCTGATCTGTAAAACGGAGGGGTTATGCCTCCCAGCCTGGGTTCAAGAAAAGCAATTAAGATGAGTGAAGTCTTTGTAACTGTGAAGTGCCGTGCACACATGAGACAGAGGCTGGGACAAGGGTGGGGGACGCAGGGGGCAGTGGAGGAGAAGGAGAAAGGCCCTGGGATGTCTGGAGCCGGGGCTCTACGGCCGGGTCGGACACTGAGCATCGCTGCGCCTCAGATTCGCGGCCAGCCTGGCGTGGACCTCGGCCTCACCCACCCCGGCCCCTAGCCCGCCTTACGCACCGGCAGTTGGAGGGCACGTCAGTGAAGACGCGGAGCAGGAACTCGCCAGTGTGGCCGGGCTCGAAGGTGGTGGGGATGATGACGTAGCGCCCGGCGGGCTGGTCCGTGCGCAGGAAGACACTGCGTGAGTTGATGTAGATGGAGCTGGCGGCCCGGTGCTGCAGGCTGTGCATGCGGTACTCGCGGTTCTCTTCCACCTGCAGGCGGCGGGGCCTGGTCTAGAGCTCCGCGTCACCCCCCCGCAGCCCACACCTCTCCCTCACCGCCGTGAAAGAAAGCGACAGAATCCACTCACACGAAATGCCCAGAAGAGGCTGATCTACAGAGACAGAAGTAGGTGAGCATTTGCTAGGGCCGGGGAAGGTCGGGGAGGAGTGTGGGACTGGGTGATGACGGACGAAGGGTATGGGGTTCCTTCTTGGGGCGATGGAAATGTTCTCACATCGACTGTGGCGATGGCTGCACAACTCTACGAAGAACTAAAAGTCACCGTACACTTGAAATGACTGAATCGTACGGTATGTGAGTTACATCTCAATTACACTTGTTAAAGAGGAGGCGGCGACAGGAATTCCCCTGATAACGATGTCTGTGGCGTTTCTGACTGTCACGACAGAAGCAAGCATCACTATCTGCCCAGGTCACAGCACATGTCCATGAAATGACATCGCCAGCGCGTGGCACACGCTGGATGACTGCTAGAACAAAGGCCACGATAAGCTTCGGTCACATCAGTGAAGGTCAGACACGTTGTCTCCAGGCACCAACACAGCAGCACACAGCACATGGACCGGCACAGTGACACGGACACACTTGTGGCCTGACCAAGCACAGCTCGCAGCTCAGACCACGCGCCGGCATATCCACTCGGGGTCGTTAGGTCTCACTGCCTGGCGTGCCGACCCTGTAGAGTGGGCATCATCCCACACGGGGCATCACGGCATGAGGAAGGCACTCGGGTGCCAGGCCAGGAGGGCAACCATTGGTGAGCCTGCCTGGCTCTGCCCAGGGTGCCTCCCCTGTGCCTAGCAACGCCTCCAATTCAGGGAGACCCAGAGCCCTGGGGAGGGGGCTCCTAGAGCCCAGTCCCACCCACCAGCCATCTTTCCTGTCCCCACCCATGAGGAATCCAGGCTGTGGGGCTGGGGCAGGGGTTTCAGGCTGGGTGGTCGGGGTGGCAGGGATGATGTCAGTGACTAGGGTGTTCTTCCCCTGTGCAGCGGCCCAACTCCAGGTGCTTGCTCCCTCACCCACAGCAGCCCTCACCTTGTAGATGTCGAAGCCAATGACCAGATTCTCGCCCTTGCCATCCCGACGGGTGGACTGCTTCGGCCGCTGCTGGATGCAGATCAGTACTTCATCTTCTGGCTTCTTGACATCAAAGATGTACTGCAGGTGCAGCCGGGGAAGAGAGACACCACAGTGAGACTGTGCAGATGAGGGCCTTGCAGGCGCCCAGAGGCTCAGCCCAGAGCCAGGCCCCAGCTCAGCTATGTGAGCTTGGGCAGGTCGTGTCGCCTCTCTGAGCCTCAGTCCCCTACTTGCAAGATGGGCCTAAAGGGGCTACCCTGCATGGTGCGGGGGGGATTGGATGAGATTATCATGCTCAGCTCAGGGCCTGCATGCAGCTGGTGATCAATAAAGACACACCTAGTGTGGGGACTACACAGGTCACAGGAGCGTGACCGACGAGGCTACAGGGGAGAGGCCCCTGGGGAGGAGCCAGCCTGGCCAAGCTCCACCAGAAGGAGCAGCACTGTGTGTGTGGGAACAAGGGTCTGGGCCCCCGGTGCGGCCTCCAAATACCCCTGTAGCTCTGGACAAGACACTCGCCCTCAGAGCCTGTTTCCTCAGTTTTACTGTCTATGGGTCAGACTTTGAGGTTGGGGATGACCACCTGGACATGCCATCCAACCCTGCCTGCAGGGACAGGCGCGCTAAGGCCCACAGAGGGACAGGGTGCGCCCGAGGTGCTGCAGGGGCCATGGCAGGACAGCGGTGAAGCCCCCACAGCTGTCTGAGAGGCAGGGTGGAAGTCTCAGGGAGTGCCCACCTGCGGGTTCTGGAAGAAGGTGTCCTTGTGGTTGATGCAGCCCCCGCTGCGGTTCTGCCACGGGTCCTCGTGCCGCGTCCAGGCCCCACGCAGCCGGGCCTCCTCCCATGTCTTGTGGATGCTCAGGTAGGACGTGTTGATCAGGCGGCACTTGATGATGTCGGTGAAGTATCGGCACACATCCTCAAAGGTCATCCTGGGGTGACAAGGGGCTGAGCCAGGCGGGCCCCCCCTGCTGGCTCACTGTCTGCTTGCCCTGCATGCTCTGAACCGTGACTCATACCAGAGTGTGCACAGACACGGCACCACACGGACCTTCACATCTGTTGTGGCCTCAGTTTCCTGCTTTGTAAACTGGGAATGGCTCGAATAGCAGCTGCCCACCTCCCAGAGCTACTGTGGGAACTAACGAATGCCATAAAGGCACGTTGTACAATTCCTGGCAGACAGAAGCAGTTGCAAAGGCTGGCTGTTACAAACATTAATAGCATGAAGAACTAGTATGAATAGCCCCCTATGGTTTATAAAGCATGTTTCCACCCCACTACTTCCAGGCCTGAATAAACGAACGGGTGGCAGGAACCCCTTGGTCAGCTTGCTGCAGAGGCCAGGATGTTGCCGTGGTCACTGCATGCTATGCACATTTCCAGGAGCCGGGCGGGGAGGGGGAAGTGCTCCCCACCTTCAAGTATGCACAAACAAGAATATGTACATATATGTGCCATATGTGAACACATATTAGAAAGGTCTTAGGAAGAAACCCCTGACACTGATGAGGGGTTTCTGTCAGTATGTTTTAGTTCAACTGAGCCCGGAGCCAGACTCAGCACCGTGGATCTCCTCCACTGAGGCCCAGATCCAAGGGACCTGGGCCCCCCTGACACCTGCAGAAGGGGTCCTCACTGGGGTACCAAGGTCACTGCCATCTGCCTCTGGGCCTGCCTGGGGCCCTCACAGCACCCACCACACACGGGGTACCCAGTACCCCTCCCAGAAGTGGCTGAGTCTCTGAACAAAGTGTCCTGCTGAAGAATGACACTGAGCCTGGCACACAGTCGGGACTAAATGCAGGCTGAGCAAAGGCAGGAATGAATGAATGCAGGAATGAATGCAGGATGAATGAATGCAAGATAAATGAATGCAGGGTGAATGAATGCAGGGTGCATGAATGTAGGAATCATTGGGCTCTTTAAGTGATGCTGTGGCCATCTCCTCAGCCCACCGCCACCCATGTGCCTCCCTAAACTTACTCTTCCAAAACCCACATGTGCACTCTTGCCTCTGGGCTGGGTCTCTGTCCCTGACCACCAATGGATCCTCTGCACCTGAGTCTCAGCTTAGGAGGCAGCCCGCCCCACCCTCCGTGAGGCCTCTCCTCTTCCCTCTCTCCTCTGGGCCATGAGGTGGCCAGCATGCCCCCTGTGCTCCGGTCCATCCCCCACCTGCTGGCATCCTGACCGAGCTACCGCAGGGCCCGAGCAGCCTGGGGTCTCTCAGGTGGGCAGAGGGGACAGTGGAGAGGAAAGGGCTGCCCAAGGCACCTTACAGAGCAGGGAACATGCTCAGAGACAGCGTGACTTGTCTAGCAAATCGATGGCGCAGCATTTGCTACAGCCCTGGCTCCCCCCAATCAGTGACCCCTGCCCAGCACACAGGAGGCCCTCCCTCAGCCCTGGACGTCCACCTGGGGCAAGAGCACACTCACCAGAACTCGCCATCGTCCTGCACAGTCACACCCATCTTCTCCCGCTCGCTCTTGCTCACCTTCTGCCACTCCTCTGAGCTGGGGTGTGAGCATGGGGAAAGGGAAGAATTGAGAGTAAGTGGAGGGTCCCCGCCAGGGCGAGGAGGATGAGGTACGTGCAGCACCAGGCCTCCATCAGTGTGGTTGGCACCAGAGCCATACCAGCCCCTGACTAGACTTGTCTGCCCACTCCCACAGGTCACCGTGGGCTGTCATTGCCCTAGGCCTGGAGGTCAGGGGGCAGGGGGGACAAGACCCTCAGTGGAGGGGGTCCTCTATGGGGCCTGGTCTCCCTTCACCAGGCTGAGCATCACCGCCATTCTCACCCCTGGGGGCCTCCCTCCCTGCTTCCTCCGCCCACCGCAGTCACTCTCCAGACTGGTCTCTGTGTCCCCTACCGGAGTCAGCTCATCCCACCTGCAGGCCTTTGCCCATGCCGAATCCACTCCCACGCGCCCACTCCAAAGTCAGTCTCCTCCTCACGTCATCCAACTCCCAACCTCTTCCAGGAAGCCCACCCTTGCCCTTGCCCAAGTCCCCCTACCACACCACCCCCACCCACCGCCTGAGGTCGCGCTGTGCCCGCACCCCCATCCCAGGCCTCACGTGTCGCTCCAGGGCCCGGTCCACTCTCGCTCGCCCCAGGGGTTGCGCAGGCGGATCATGTCTAGCTTCTCGGACTTGAAAAAGGACAGCAGGCCATGGCCCAGGCGCACCTTGCGCACATCGGTGATGGCGTATGCATGGCCTTTCACCAAGCCGCATGCCAGGCGGGCCTCCATGTCCGCTGCTGTCAAGGCCTGCAGAGGTCAGGGATGCTCAGAGAGGCGGGGCCTGGGCAGGCTCGAGCTGAGCCAGGGGCCACAGCGCCCCCTACAGAGCAGGTAGAGAATGGCAGCCTCACGCAATTTTTTCAAGCTGGGTATTACAATGTTAGCTTAAATCAACCGTGGTAGGAGAGTTTACACCACGGAAATCAGCAAATGCTACAAATCAGGGCTTTTTATTTTTCCAGAGAGCCAGTTTATCAACACAGCATGGGGTCAGCCAAGCTGGGGTTCAAATTCTGCCTTCACTGAACCCAGCTTTCCCCACTGAATATGAGCAGTCAGTGAATAAGACTCTTGAAGCGCCCGGGCCTATGCCAGCAGGCAGTAGGGGCTCCCTCCCCTCCGGAGTCTGTGAAGCCTGAAACCTTGATGGAGGGACTCGTAGATGTACAGACACCCATCACCCCAACAGGAGAGGGCCAGAAAAGGGGGGTGTTGGTTGAACAGTGTGGGCAAGGCTTTTCATAGCATAGGGCAGGGGGCTTGGGGCTTATGCTGCCCAGCACTGGGGAGGGGCCTGCACCCTCTGACTGCTCCCTTCCCCCATGAGGCTGAGGGTCTGGATTTAAGGGCCAACCAGGGCAGGGGCCCTGCCTGGGACTCCACAGCCACCTCCCACGCCCGTCAGGGCTGACAAAGGGGCGGGGCCCCGCTCGGTGGGCCCTGCGCGCCCACCTTGATGGAGGCGCTGATGAGGCCGCCCCGGCTGTGCACCTTCAGCACGCGCTCGAAGAGCACGTTCCTCTTGGCCTCGTCGTTGGCGACGTCGCCCTCCGTCAGGTCGATGGGCTCGGAAACGCCGCCCGTGAAGTCCACCAGCGCGTCCGCCGTGTTGCCGCCATCCAGGGCCTGGTAGCAGCCTGCCAGCCTGGGGAGCAACGTGGGAAGAATTCCCAGCTCATGCTCCCCAGCTGGTCTAAATCCCTCACACTATAGGGGCCATTTCTGATACTCAGAGAGGTCACGCAAACTGCTACGGTCACACAGCAGGCCACAGCAGGGTCAACACTTGTCCCACCGAGCCAACCGTGTTATCACTCGAATCCCCCTGAGCCGTGGCAGCCTCGTCTTCAAAGAGTAGCTGTCTAGACTGCTATCAATTCTTTTCAAAAGTGTTAAAAGCTCGTATGTCTTTTGATACATCAACTCTGGATGAATAACGTTATTTGTGATCATGTAAAATGAGAAATCACCTACATTTCTAACAACAGGGAACTGGCTTTAAAACCGACGTGGTCCCTCACTCACTCAGCAGCCAGTGAGCACAGCACCGTGAAGGAGCTCCTGGGGCCGCTGAAACAAGGGCTTGCTCATTACATTTGGGAAAGCGATACAGTTGGGTCCCCATTATGTTTAAATGCATTCATTCAAAAAATATTAAGCATCTACTACGTGCAACACATGAGGTGCTAGGAACATAGCTGTGGCTCCTTATCAAATGTTAGGAAAAGGGTTGAAGTCTTAAAGGCAAAAAAAAAAAAAAACCATGGAAGTGACTGTGAGAAGTGGAATGGGAAACATAACAAAATACTGTTTATGTAAATTGAAAACAGCAACACAGGTGTTTCGAGGTAACCTACAAACAAACAAGCAAGCAGAAAACACCCAAGCATCAAATGTATTACAAGAGTTGCCACTTGTGGGGGGATGTGGGGAAGAGACAGGAAACGGAGACGCTGAGTAGGCAGAGGAGGGGCCCGTGGGGACTGCGGCCGGGCCAGCGCTCCGATGACCCAAAACAGGGCAAGGGAGTGGAGGGGCTGGAAGAGCACCCAGGACACATGCATTATCTTCTGCATGATTTTCTAATATTTTCTAGATTTGCTGTAACAGACATGCATGAGTTTTACGATTTAAAAAGTAAATCAATAAGAAACAAGCGAACAAAAGTGGTGCAGCCACTGAAAAACAGTTTGGTGGTTGCTCAAAAATGCAAACGTAGAGCCGTACAGCCCAGGTGGCTGAACAGTGCTCCCCTGCGTGTGTGCGCGCTCATTCGTGCCCCTGCTGACGGCGCTCGGGAGTTCCCCAATGCCGGCTCCGGGTAGCGATGCCTCCGTGAACGCCGGTGTGCGCATGTCTGCTTGAGTCCCTGCGGTCTGTCCCTTGGAATATACACCCAGCGGTGAATCGCTGCAACATGACTGGACCTTGAAAACATTGCGCTCAGTGGCATAAGCCAGACACAGAAGACACATATTGTATAGTTCCATGTACACAAGCTACCGGGCACTGGCAAACTCAGAGACAGAAAGTAGAATGGAGGTTCCGAGGGGCGGGGGAAGGGCGAAAGGGGGAGGTGCTGGTTAGCGGGCGCAGCACTCCAGCTAAGGACGATGACAAGACCGGGTACAGATAGTGGGGTGGGTACAGAGCATTGTGAATGTGATTAATGCCACTAAATTGTACACTTAAAGATAGTTAAAATGATGAACAGTATATTATACCACACACCAAAGCACTGTTATTTAAAAACAGAACAAAAATGAGCAAGCCCACAGAGTGCGTCTCCCAAGTGAGAGGAGAGGGGCCTTGACCACTAGGGGGCAGGCTTTGCTTTCATAGGATTGAAAATGGAATGGGCTAGCAGGGGTGTCCCACCTGCTCCCAGAATGGCTATAAATGAGGCCCAACACAAAATCGTAAATTTACTTAAAACTTTTTTTTTCTCATCAGTTTTCATTAGTGTTTGTGTATTTAATGTGTGGGCCGAGACAACAACTCTCTGTCTACCTCTCTTTCCCTCTCCCTCTCTCTCTCTCCCTCTCTCTCTCTCTTTCTCACACACACACACACACACACACACACAATCCCAGGAGACTGACAAATGAGCCTGGGAGAAGGAGCCAGGCTCCTACAGAGCTGGTGGCTGCTCTCCGACCCTCTGGCCCTCCTGCCCCAGGCCAGCCCCCGTCCTACAGGGGCCTGGGCAGGTCACTCAGCCCCAACAGTTTAGCAAACCGTTGCTCCTGCTCGTATTAGGGACCTAGGGCCCGGCACAGAGCAGGAGGAGGTGGTGAGCAAAGACACACTGGTGGACAGTCAGGCAGGCAGATGCAGAGGGGGACGAGGGGGAGGCCAGAGAGCAGGGAAGGCTCCACAGTCAGCCAGGCTCAGAGATTCCACATCCCCAACAAGGCCTTGGGAGGGCTCGGCAGCTGGGTCTTTGGGAAAGAACCACAGACCTGAACTCGAGGCTGGCTCAGCCCACAGCGACCTGCAGGAAGGCTTCCTGGGCCTCGGTCTTCTCAGGTGTAAGTGGGAGTAACTGTTCCTCTCTCTGGGGTTGGTTGTGGGGACCTGACAACCGGTACCCAGAGGCCATTCGATCCAGGCTCAGCCGGCCATGCCCTGGGTGCCTGGGCTCTGAGCGCACCGTGGCTTTGCACCGCCCTTGACCTCTCTGTGCCGGGAGCGCTGGCAAGAGGAACCCCCACGCTGAGCCCATCTGCAGCACCACCCCGGCATGGCCACCGGCCCACTTGCCCACTGCCGGTACCTACTTGGCGTAGGCCTTCTCCACCAGGGCACACCAGAACTCGTTGCGGGAGTTGGAGTGGCAGTAGATGAGCTGGTTGTTGACTGTGGGCAGCCGGTCATCGATGACCACGTCCACCCACTCCCCAAAGCGCCAGAAGTGGAAGTGGAAGATGCCTGCGTAGGCATCAGGCTTCTCGGGGTCCCACTCCTGTTCCTTCCAGTCTGGGATGACCTGGATACCGGGGAGAGGATGGGGACACACTGAGGTCACAGCTGCTTCCTGAGGAAGTACGGGGGACGCCGCCAGGAAACCAGAATGGGAAGCAATCCTGGGTTTGTGTCCCTTCTCTGCCATGAACAGTGCGGGACTTGTTTCTCTTCTCTGCCGTGCGTGGTTGGGGTCTCCCTCCAGCTCTGTCACTCTGAGACCCTATGAGCTTCCCTCCTCCCTTCCTCCTGCCTCTCTCTGCCTCCTCCCCCTCAGAAACATATCACACCCATCCCAGCTCTGCCTGGTGAATAGGGCCAGTCTCCCCACCCCCACCTCGGCCTGAGAGAGAAGCGGCAACCACCATGGCCTCCTCCCTCCCCCTACCCAGTCAGGCCAATCCTAGCTCCTACATTCCGCTAAAACCTGTCTCCTCCTGTCCTCCCCCCAGCACTCCCTGGCCCAGTGCCCCATCTCCTCGCCCGCCCAGGGACACCGTAACAGCATCAGCAGCCACACTGCCTCCACCCCGTACAGCAGCAGAGTGAGCTTTCCGATCATGTCACTTCCCTGGAAAATAAGGTCCAAACACCTATGGAGCCGTGCCCCCTCCACTACCTCTCAGGCTGGTTTCTACCCCAGCCCTGCAACCCCCAACCCTACCCCCTGCTCCTGCTCCAGGCTCTTTCTCTGGTTGGGGACTCCCACCTGTTCTTTCTCCAGCTGACTCTCACTTGTCCTTTAAGGTCCACCCTCCTCCTACAGGAAGCCCTCCTTGACTCTTCAGACTGGGCCAGCACCCCTGCCCTTGAGTCTCATGGCCTCTGGTGCTTCTCCTCTGAGACACTTATTCCAGTTACAATTAAACAAGTGTGTGACATCGTGAACAGCGATGATGCGATTACTGTGACATCAGCTCTCTGAGGGCAGGAGGACATCAGTCTTGGTCACTGCCACCCACCAGCACCTGGCCCAGGGCCCTGCCCAGAGAGGGTGCTTAACAAACACATGCTGGCCGAATTAATAAACTCACAGGCATTACATGGGGCTCGAACAACAATTACTGTTATGGAGCATCTTGGAAATGTCAGGGAGCAAACCTGTGACTGCCTGGGTGATGTCAGTTTAATTTGCACAATAAACTCATGAGCAGATTACTATTACCCACCCCTACTTTATAGATTTAAAAATTCAAGCCTCAGAGAGGGCAAGTAACTTGTCCAGGGTCACACAGCTAGAAAACACACACACATTCTTCGTCAGCGAGCACCACTCTGTGCGTAGCCCCATGCCAGCACTGGGGACCCAGATGAATCAGACACGGCCCCTGCCCTCCGGAGACTCCCAGTCTGGGGAGAGGCAGGCACGCAGGGAGCATTTGAGCCTTGGAGAGAAGCGGGTGGAGGGCCCGACCTGAGGGGCCAGCAGCAGCTTGTGAGCGAGTGTCCTGAGAGCTGGCAGTGAGTGTGCCCTACACGAATAAGGGCAAATAGAGGCAATTTGGGCATCAGGGGGTGGACAGAGGAGGGAAGACCCTTCACTCTGCCAAGCCCGGGGGACCTGCTGGCCCTGCTAAACATGGGACAAGGGGGGCTGGGCACCATCGGGACCAGGGGCGGCTCCCCTGGAAGAGCACCACTCCCAGGAATGCGTGGCGGACATGCAGGCATCCAGACAGAGGAGCCGGAGGTGCACCCTGCGGCTGCAAACCCCAGGACCCAGGCCAGCCTGGGCCCAGAGGCCAAACGCCGTCCCCCAGGCCCAACGCTCATTAAAGATGTTTTTGTTTGCACGCCTGGTACCATCAACGGGTGTCCGCAAAGAGAGAAGCTCCCTCGTCGGACAGTCACGACCAAGAAAACGCTGAGCACTGTGAGAGGTGCTGCAGCCACCGACAGGGCCTGCTAGGTGCCAGGCGCAGGGCCGGCTCGTCCGCCCCGTCACCCTGACCCTCGCTGCTCTTGTTCGGGCCAATGCGACGGCAACCGCTGGCAGAGGCTGCCCCAGGGCACAGTGAGGGAGGCAGGGTTCACATCCAGGGCTTCGGAGCCTGGTGCAGCATCTGGAACCCCGCAAGGGCCTGGTGCTGGCTGGTCCCTCCCCCACCCCTTCCTCACCCCCTTTCTGGGCAACTCTGTGTCCTTTTTAAGTGAAAGCTCCCAGACCGGCCTCTACCCTGACCCCAGCACTCTCTCCTGCTTTGCTCTCAGGACAGAAAGTTGTATCAAAAATGGGGCGCATGCAGGGTGGGAGTGTCATCCCCACTACACAGACGGGAAGGCTGAGGTCCACAGCGGAGCAAGGAGCTGCCCAAGGGCCCAGAGCGGCGGGAGTCCAAAGCTGAGAACACAGGCCTGGCTGCTGCACCCTCCTCAGCTCCTCCTGGCTCTGAAAGCCCTGGACTGCCTGGGAATGGGGGAGGGCACAGGAGGGAGGGCGCTGAGGAGGGGGGAAGAAAAGCCCTCTCAGGGCACTGGGAGGGCCTTCTGGGGCTGTGGGAGGATCATTAGCCCAACCCGGGGCTTGACTCTGAGCCCTCTGTGCTTCAAGAAGCATCTAATAAGGCTCCAGGGCCCAGAGAGCCTGAGTCAGGAACCCTCGTGGGCCTCACTTTCCCTTCTGCATCAGTGCCTTTGGGCAAGGCAGGGGGTGGCGGGCCCCAGGAGGGCCCCTCTGCTGCCCGAAGGCACCAAGCAACAGGGATAAGACTTTCCGGGAAGAAGTGCTCTGCAGGCACACAACCTCACTCCCTTTCACACAGCGTCAGGTCCTGCCAGAAATCTAGGAAGCAGTCAAAGCCCCTGGGGCCGCCTCAGAGAATACAGCACCAGCTTGAGGGGCCCCAGATGGCCAAAGCGGGCCAATCCCGGCAGCAGCAGCGATGAGGGTAACAACTTCCTTGGATGAAAACACTTCGGGTGCATTCACATGCGTGAAATCCCGAGGAGACACAAACAATGAGTCACTACTGGAGGACAGCCGGGAGCCAGCTCATTGTTTTGAAACTGGAAAATTAAGGGAAAGAAAGGAGCATTTATCCTGCCGTTCGACACAGACTGTACCAGAGGGTAACCAAATAGCAGGTGGAGGGAGGTTTGTATCTGGAGACAAATTCCAGCTAAGAAATGAGGAAGAAATGAGAGCGTTAGGCTCCCACTATTTTGCAACCACTGGCGAATAATGGATTTATGAAATCGTGGCTCTGAGCCCTCTGTGGCTCAAGGAGCCAGAAAACAAAGAGAGGGAAACATCACAAAAAGAGAGAAAAACAGACATTCCATGCTTCCTGAGAGAACATCGCCTGTGAAGCAGTCATGCCAAATAAAATTTGTGCCTGAGCCCTAGCAAGCCTCCAGAGCTAAACCCTGGCTTACAGGAACTGCAGGGTGCCAGGGACAGGGTAAACGGCACCAGGAAATCAAAACCGGCAAAATCCAGATGCAATAACCCCCTTATCCCCGCGGGACACATTCCAAGGCCCCTGCTGAATGTCTGAAACTGCAGATCCCTATCTACCCTGTTCCTCCCTGTACATACATACATACCTATGATAAATTTCAACTTATAAATCCGGCACAGGAAGGTACTAATTTAGCAGAAGTTCATATTTAGCAAGTATAAAGTATAGCCCTGACTGGTGTGGCTCAGTGGGTTGGGCGTTCTCCCACAAAGCGAAGGGTCCCGGGTTCGATTCCTGGTCAGAGCACAAGCCTGGGCTGTGGGTTTGGTCCCTGACTCAGGCACGTGAGAGAGGCCGCTGATTGATGCTTTTCGCTCGCATCGGTGTTCCTCTCCCTCTCTTTCTCCCTCCCTCCCCCTCTCTCCAAAAACAAATAAATAAAGTATATTTTTCCCATGCAGTTTTTCCTGTACGTGCATACCTAGCAGAAAGTTCGATTTATAAATTAGGCACAGTGAGAGACAAGCACGTTGACACTGGGACAGTCCATCTGCTAGCGGAGACGCCCACTGAGTGACTAACAGACGGTAGCCCGCGCAGCGCGGGTACCCGGCACGAAGGGGCGGGTCGCGTCCCGGCTGGACGGAGCCGGACAGCACACGATTCTACCACGTTGCTCGGAGCAATGCACGATTTAAAACATACGAACTGCTTATTTCTGGAACGTTCCACTTAACACTTATGGACCTCGACTGACCACAGGTAACTGAAACCACAGGAAGCGAGACTGCAGATCCAGGGGACCACTGCCGCCAGAAACCGCGCGGGCAGCCGGCGTCTTCAGCAAATACATGGCAAGGGACAGAAAAAAACGTGAAGTGGAACCAACAACCGTAGTGTGGACCCTGGTTTGGGCCTCGTTTACTCAAACAAACCGTCGAACACACACGTTTACGGCACAAGTTGTGCACCAGGACATTGACTGGGAATTTGATATTAAAAATCAGGGTAAAATTATTTTAGTTTCTGACAGCAGCGATTTCCAACATTTTCCATCTCATGGCACACATAAGCTCATTATTGAAATTCCGCAGCCCATCAAAAAATAGAGCATTTTTTTGCCGATCTGTCAAAAAAAATAGGTATGATTTTGATTCATTCACGCTGGATGGCTGTTGTCATTTTTTCACCTGACAAGTCCGAGGGAAAAGAGGCAGTGCCCCCGACCACATGCAGTGTCAGTACCGCACGTTTTAAAAACCCGCCTATGGAAAAGCCGCTGCGTTATGGTATTATGGTCAGTTTTTTGTTTTGAGCAAATCCTCATCATCCCGAAATGCACCCCGAAATATGACGGTATGGTGCCTGTCCCGGCGGATGGGGGGAGGGGAGAGGAGGCGGCCGGGCGTGGACAGGGGCCGAGGCACAGGGACGGGCCGGGGCGCCCATCAGGCTGTCTCTCTCTCCTCGTCGTCCGCAGTTCAGACGCCCCAGCCCCAGGGACACGGGATTTCCGGCCCGTGATCAAAGCCGCGTGGGTGGGACGGGTGTGCTGTCAGCCTGAGCCCTGAACTCCTGCGCCTCAGGCCCGACGGCATCCACACCCTGCGATGCATTCGGCCACCTGGGCTATGCACCTGTGGCTCCCTGTGGGGATCCACCCTGCTTCCAGTCCCTCAGGGGGTGGACTGCAGGGGCCTCCTGACCCCATGCTCTCCTCGGGCACCACTGGGCGGCTCCGGCTCTTTCCCTGCCTGCTGAAGGAGCTGGTGGAGGGCAGGGCTGTGTCTCCCTCATGCCCAGATCCCCAGCACCCAGCTGGAGCCGGACCCAGCACCAGAGCTGGCTGAGTCTCTGAGAGGACGACCCCCAAGCATTGGCTTCCTGGAGGCCGTGGCTGACAGGTGACCTTGCATACTCTAGCAGACACCACATCACCAACTGGGGTGTATGGCAGGGACTAAGTTTTGACCAGATCACCTTTCCAGTGTCCACATCTACTGACCCTTCTGGCAGGACTCGTGTGAGAACTAAAGTGGACCGTGGCCTTGGAGGCGCTGTGGAAATTGTGGGGGGCTGTGGGGTTGCCTCTGTCGGTGGACGAAGTGTGTGGTGCACCCACACAGCATTCCCAACCTCAGGGCTGGAGGGAGCTGAGACCCAGCCCACCCACCCCCATGGGGAGAAAGGGAAACCGCCACAACAGCCCCCAGTGCAGATGGGAAAAGTGAGGCCTGAGGGGTCGAGGCGCTCCCTTGCACTGCCCGGGCAGTGAGGTAAGGATTGTGTGGGATTTGGAGCTCCCTACTGCACACTCAGGGACCCCC